>CABHPP010152770.1:0-20583 GCA_902168425.1 Peromyscus attwateri
TTTAATATTGCAAGCCGATTTGCACATGTAAATTACAGAAATATTTTCCATGTTTATTTTTTTATTATTAAATTAATCATTATGCATATGTGTATTTAAATTTCAAATTAGGGCTCTTTTGAATTTTGGTGACATTGGGGTTATTAGGAAGCACACTAATGGTGCTCCACAACATCGCTGTAAGGTATGTATCATTACTTCTGTTTTTACAAAGGAGAAATGCCAGGAATAAAGAGCTGAACCATCTACCCACAGTCACACAACTAGCCAAGAGGGAAGTAAGAGAGGATTCTAATGTTTAATTTTTTTGTTAATAAAGTTTTCCATAAGGGTAGAGAAATAAAATTGAGAATTTAGTGCTATCCTTTTAAAGAGCTGTCTCTTTAATTGTCATTTAAAGATTTATTTTGGAGCTTCTGTGTCTAGTTACCTTGGCAGCTGGAAGGACTTTGGCAAAGTCCAGGACCAGGAGCTTTTGCTATGGCTACAGAACAAGACATTTTGTTCTAGAGGATTCAGGAGCTGTCTGAGATCAGAGCAAATAGAGTAAAGTATCATGTAAATACTCCCGGTGCTGACAGTCAAATGTGTAGCCTGGAAAGAAGTGAATCAAACTGAGACAAAGAAAGAAAAGAGCAGGTCCGTATATAATTTTTGGAAGAGCTTAAAACAAACTATTGTAACTCCACAGTTCTGCCACCTCAGTTTCCCTATATCCCTAAAGAAATTAGAAAATAGCAATTGGTAAGAGAAAACATTTTTATTCGTAGTTTTGCCAAACCTTGGAGAGAAAATATAATTTCTGTGCCTATAAACATTGTTTTAATTTTATTTCCTGTTGCTATGACAAAATACCCTGTCAAAAGCAACTTAGGGAAAGAAGGGACATTTATACCAAGGCTGAAATGGAAAACAACGATAATCTACAGGTGGAAGGACTTTCAACACCAAGTGCTTCATGGGACTGTTAACTGAAAACATGATTTGTAAGAAAGAGTCAATTGGGAAAAACAAAAACAAAGGCAGGAAGGTTAATCATGACACATAATGCTAAGTTACAATGGGAAAGGTACAGTAAGTGTGGGAATCAAAAGAAACATGTAAAGGAGCAAGAACTTTGAGGTGAAAAATGGAAAAACATTTGGTAAATAACTGAAAAACAAAGATGGAAAATATTATAAAGACAACATAAAGATCCCTGCATAAGAACACCCTGCATGTCTTCTTAGGTCGTGAATATGATCTGTGGTGTATAACTTCCTTTAACATCTGGTAGTGGCTATAGTAGCCAGTGATTTCCCTTTGCAATGGTCTCAACTACTTAAAATGCTTATCTTAGTTTGTCTTTTTATAGCAACTATTGTTTTCTATTTCTTCATCCAAAAAATGTCTGTTTGACTCATTTATCCCATGATCAAGTAGATGTAAATTCAAACTACATTGCAATTCTAAGTCATCACCGAGTGGCTACCAAGAAAACAAAATATGTTAGTAAGGAATGGGGAATTGGGGTAACCAACTGCTGGTTGGAATGTAAATTAGTTCAGTAAATATGGAAATCAGTAGGGGGGTTGCTGTGGATGATTGATTGGTAAATAAATTGATAAATAAAGTGCTGACTGGCCAGTAGCCAGGCAGGAAGTATAGGCAGAACAAGGACAGAGGTGAATTCTGGGAAGTAGAAGGCTGAGGCTGAAAGACACTGCCAGCCACCTCAATGAGAGGCATGATGTAAGATACTGGTAAGTCATGAGCCACGTGACAAAGTATAGATTTATAGAAATGAGTTAATTAATATATAAGAATTAGATAGCAAGAGGCCTGTCACGGCCATATAGTTTATAAGTAATATAAGTCTCTGTGTGTTTGCTTGGGTTCGAGTGACTGCAAGACTGGCAGGTGAGAGAGATTTGTCCTGACCACCAGCAGGCTGGGACACAGAAAAACTTCAGCTATAGGGTGGCTGCTCAAAAATCTAAAGATTGCGCTGGGTGGTGGTGGCGCATGCCTTTAATCCCAGCACTCGGGAGGCAGAGCCAGGCGGATCTCTGTGAGTTCGAGGCCAGCCTGGTCTCCCAAGCGAGTTCCAGGAAAGGCGCAAAGATACACAGAGAAAACCCTGTCTCAAAAAAACCAAAAAAAAAAAAAAATCTAAAGATTGCACTACCACATGACCCAGTTATTCAATATCTGGTTTTATGGACCAAGGAATCTAACTCAACATGCCACAGAGATACTTGCATATCCATTCTAGGAACTAATAATGGAATCAACCTAGAAGTTCATAAATAAACTAAGGGATAAAGAAAATATGGCACGCGTGTGTGTGTGTGTGTGTGTGTGTGTGTGTGTGTGTGTGTGCAAGTGGTGATATATTGTGTACCCTAATAAAATATGCCTAAAGATCACAGAACAGAACAAGCCACTAGATTAAACATAGAGGCCAGGCAGTGGTGGCACACACCTTTAATCCCAGTACTGGGAAGCACACACACCTTTAATCCCAGGAAGTGATGGCTGGGCAGAGAAAGGTATATAAGGCATGAAGAGACAGGAACTAAAGGCATTTTGGCAAAAGTGTCCATTTCAACTACAAGCTTTTTTTGGCTGGAGCCTTTCGTGTGAGCATTAGAGGATTTAAGTCAGAGGATTCATAGAATTAGTGAGGTGAGACATGGCAGTGACTTATTCTTTTTTCTCTCTGATCTTTCACCATTTACCCAATATCTGGCTCTGAGTTAATTATTAAAAGACCTATCAGATTTTGAGCAACATACATGTGCACATGTATATATGCTATTTTATTCAGTCTCAAAAAAGAATAAACTTAAATAATTTGCCAGAAAATACTTGCAATTGAGAATATCACGTTAAATCAAGTAATCAAGACTTTTAAGGACAAATACTACGTATATTCTTTCTAACATGTAATTTAGATGGGAGAAATAATGTTTAAGTAAAAGGGAGGATATTAAGGATATGGAAGTGGATAAAGGGTAAGCATGAAAGTGGATAACAGAGAGGATGCATGCGAGGGTTAGCTTTAATTGTCATAGTGACACATCTTAGAATTACTTTGGAAGCGAATCTTAATCAGGATTTGTCTGTGTTGGATCAATCTGTGGACATATTAATTGATTTAAATGATGTGAGCAAACCATCCCACTGTGGGCAGATCCTCCTCAGGGTATCTTGAACTATATGGGACAGATAAATCAAGCTGACCACAAGCAAGCAAGTGGATGAACATTTACATGTATGTTTTTCTCTGACCTTTACTGTGAATTCGACTGGATGCTTCAAGCTCCTGCCACTGTGACTCCATTGCAATGATCGACTATAACCTGAAACTATAAGTTAAAAAACACCTTTTACCCCATGAGGTGCATTTTTCAGGGTATTTCAGAAATAGAAGTGAATCACGGACATAAATTGAAACCGAGGAACTAGGATCATTGCTGTGATTTTAAACTTAACATTGTGTTTTTTTATGCCTTAGGAATGTTTGGTAGGAGAGTTTGGAACATTGGATATTCCTGTGATGTGTTGGCTATGATTCTGCATGTGATGAACTTGCTAGGAGCAAATGTGATTATTCAAGAAATCAGCACCTTTTACTCACTGAGACAATAAGAACATGTTTCCTTGACATCAGTACTCTGAAATTGCTATAGTTCTGGTCCAAAGGACCTAGGCTACATCTTGAGCTAGAAGCAGGAACTTGACCATGTAAGCACATCCATATCATACAGATTTGAATGTGTGAAAGAAACAAGACCGTAGCAACATAGAAAGCAACAGAAGGATGACATAATGTAGCAAGGTTGAGGTCTCTGTGAAGAGTTCTTGGCAAGCCAAAGATAATCCCTCAATTGCAATGGAGACACCAAGATAATTGAGGATGATAGGAATATGGTATTTCTACAAAGGAGAATTGTGGGAGTAGAAAACAGTTGATAAAGAGGCTGTGTGTTGCAATGGAAGAACTAGAAAGACAGGCTACTCATGTCCTTTGCAGCCAAGACTACATTGGGAGAACTAGATGCTGGAAATGGGAGTTACAAGATTTGGTATTTGCCCTAAGGGATTTTGGTTATAATTTCATCTGATTGTTCCTGTGATACACTGATTCTTCTATTTTTGAAAAACAGTGTTTACTCCATGCCGTTATATATGAAGTGTGTAACTTGTTTTTCACTTTATAGGAGCTCAACGTTGGAAGACTTTGGACTTTTAAGGTGTGAGATTTTTTTTTTAAACTTGGGTATTGGATACTTTAAATGCTGGGTTGTGTTTTTTTTTATATTTAGATAAACCTCATAATTTAAGGACAAAGGGTGGAGAGTTATGGTTTAAAAGTAATGTGCTTTGTACATCTAGTTAAGACAGAGTCTGTGATCACTAGGTTTTTCAATGATACAGTCTAATATTATCTAGGAAGAAAGTCGTGATGATAGACTGTCTGAATTGGGTTAGCCCGTAGGAATAATTCTTAGTTATGTTAATGGGTAAGGGAAGATCTAAACCACTATGGGTAGCATCATACTCTGGACAGGGAATCCTTACTATACTAGAGCATGGAAATTGAGCTGAACACAAGCAAGCAAGGCAGTGAGAGTGTGCTTATTTTTCTATGTTGTTAAGTGTAAATGTGATGTGACTAGTTGTTTTTAATTCTTCCCTTTACTTCCACAGAAGGATGGACTATGATCTGGAATTCTAAGCTCTCTCTCTCTCTCTCTCTCTCTCCCCTAAGTTACTTTTCCTCATAGGATTTGCTGACAATAGTGAAAATGAGACCAGGACAAAGAATATACAGATGTGATGATATTTTATTTGTGCTCTAACAAATAAACCTTGCCTGAAAATCAGAAGGAGGAGCTAGCCACTAGTTAACTGTGGAGGTCTGGAGGTCTGTACCGACAAACAGGAAGTGACAGAGATGGGCAGAGAGAGGAAGTAATAAGATGGGTGGAGAGAAGAGCTTGCTCTCTTTCAGTGGAGGATTTCTAGGGGTAAGAACTAGTAGCTTGCTGCTTTGCCTCTCTGATCTTTCAGATTTCACCTCAATATCTAGCTCTGTGTTTTTTACTAGTAAGACCATTTATCAATTTGTGTTACATATAGAGGTTTTTGTTTTTGTTTGTGTTTGGTTTTTTGAAGACAGAGTTTCTTTGTGTAGCCCTGGCTGTTCTGGAACTTGTTCTGTAGACCATACTATCATAGGACTCAGAAATTCACCTGCCTCTGCCTGCCAAGTTCTGGGATATGATTAGAGTACCAACATGTTCACATATATATGTGTGTGAAAATATATGTGTGTGAAAAAAATCCTTCTACTGAATATAAGAAATACACCTCAACTTCAAAGACAGACCCTACTTCAGAGTAAAAGGCTGAAAAAAGACTTTCCAATCAAATGTACTTATGAAGCAAGCTGGTATTAGCTACCCTAATATCTAACAAAATAGACTTCAAACTAAAATCAATCAAAAGAGATCAGGAAGGACATTACATATTCATCACAGGAAAAATCCACCAAGATAAAGTCTCAATTCTAAACATTTATGCCCCAAATACAAGGCTACCCAAATAAATAAAAGAAACATTACTAAAGCTTAAATCACACATCAAACCCCACACACTCATAGTGGGAGATTCAACACACCACTCTCACCAATGTACAGGTCTGCCAGACAGGAACTTAACAGAGAAATAAGGGATCTAACACATGTTATGACTCAAATGAACTTAATAGATATCTATAGAGCATTCCACTGTAACATAAAAGAATATATCTTCTTCTCAGCACACCATGGTGCTCTAAAATTGACCACTTGGTCACAAAGCAAATCTCATCAGATACAAAAAAAGGAACAATCTCCTGCATTTTATTGGACCACCATGACTTAATGTTGCATTTCAACAAGAACAAAAAAAAAATTACAGAAAGCCTACAAACTCATGGAAACTGAATAATGCTCAATTGAATCACCAATGGGTCAAGGAAAAAATAAAGAAATTAAAGACTTTCTAGAATTCAATGAAAATGATTGTACAACATATCCAAACTTATGGGACACTGAAAGCGGTGCTAAGAGGAAAATTCATAGCACTAAATGCCCACATAAAGAAGTTGGAGAAATCTCACACTAGTGACTTAACAGCCCACCTTAAAGATCTAGAACAAAAAGAAGAAAACTCACCCAGGAGGAATAGACACCAATAATCAAATTGAGGGCTGAAATCAATAAAATAGAAGCAAAGAGAACAATACAAAGAATCAATGAAAAACAGAGTTGGTTCTTTGAAAAAAATCACCAAAATAGATAATCTCTTATCCAAACTAACCAAAAGGCAAAGAGAAAACATCCAAATTAACAAAATCAGAAATGAAAAGAGATTTAACAACAGACAAGGAAATCCAGAGAATCACCAGGTCATACTTCAAAAACCTGTACTCCACAAAATTGGAAAATTTAAAAGAAATGAACATTTTTTGGATAGATACCACATACCAAAGTTAATCAAGACCAGACAAACAGTTTAAATAGACCTATAAACCCTAAGGAAATAGAAATGGTCATTAAAAGTCTCCCAACCAAAAAGAGGCCAGGGCCAAATGGTTTCCACACAGAATTCTACCATTTCAAAGAAGAGCTAATACCAATATTCTTCAAAGTGTTCAGCACAGCAGAAACGAAAGAACACTACCAAACAGTTTTTATGAGGCTACTGTTACCCTGACACTCAAAGCACACAAAGATACAACAAAGAAAGAGAATTACAGACCAATCACCAGGAAATAATCAAACTGAAGGCTGAAATCAATAAAATAGAAACAAAGAGAACAATACAAAGAATCAATGAAACAAAGAGTTGGTTCTTTGGAAACATCACCAAGATAGTCAATCCCTTATCCAAACTAACCAAAAGGCAAAGAGAAGTAAATATTTTTTGCATCATGAACATTGATGCAAAAATACTTAATAAAATACTGGCAAAACAAATCAAAGAGCACATCAAAAAAATATCCACCATGACCAAGCAGACTTTATCCCAGAGATGCATGAATAGTCCAACATACAAAATTCTGTCATTGTAATACTCCAAATAAATAAACTGAAAGAAAAACAAAACACATGATCATCTCATTAGATGGTGACAAAATTCAACACCCCTTCATGATAAAGATCCTGGGGAGATCAGGAATACAAGGAACATACCTAAACACAATAAAGGCAATTTATATCAAGCCAACAGCCAATATCAAATTAAATGGAGAGATACTCGAAGTGATTTCACTAAAATAAGGAACAAGACAAGGCTGTCCACTCTCCCCATATCTATTTGATATAGTACTCAAAGTCTTAGCTAAAGCAATAAGACAACAAAAGGAGATCAAGGGGATACAAATTGAAAAGAAAGAAGTCAAACTTTTGCTATTTGAAGACAATATGATAGTATACATAAGTGACCCCAAAAATTCTACCAGGGAACTCTTACAGCTGATGAACACTTTCAGCAATGTGGCAGGTACAAGATTAACTCAAAAAGTCAGTAGCCCTCCTATACACAAATGATAAACAGGCTGAGAAAGAAATCAGAGAAACATCACCTTTAACAATAGCCACAAATAACATAAAATACCTTGAGGTAACTCTAACTATGCAAATGAAAGACCTGTATGATAAGAATTTTAAGTCTTTAAAGAAAGAAATTGAAGAAGTAAAAGAAATGGAAAGATCTCCCATTCTCTTGGATAGATGGGATTAACATAGAAAAAATGGCAATCTTACCAAAAGCAATCTACAGATTCAATGCAATCCTCATCAAAATGCCAACACAATTCTTCACAGATCTGGAATGAACAATACTCAACTTCATATGGAAAAATAAAAAACCTGGGATAACTAAAACAATCCTGTACAATAAAGCAACTTCTGGAGGTATCACCATTCCTAACCTCAAGGTCTACTATAGAGCTATAGTAATAAAAACAGCTTGGTATTGGCATAAAAACTGACATGTGGACCAATGGAATTGAATTGAAGACCCTGACATTAATCCACACACCTATAAACACCTTATTTTTGACAAGAAGCCAAAACTGTACAACGGGGGAAAAAAGCATCTTCAACAAATGGTGCTGGCATAACTGGATGTCAATATGCAGAAGCTTACAAATAGATCTATATCTATCACCATACATAAAACTAAGACCAAGTGGATCAAAGACCTCAACATAGATACAGTTGACAGAAGAGAAACTAGGAAGAGAAACTGACAGAAGAGAATGTAGGAAGTACACTTGAATGCATTGGTAAAGAAGACCACTTCCTAAATAAAATACAAGTAACACAGACACTGAAGAAACAATTAATAAATGGGAATCTCCTGAAACTGAGAAGTTTCTACAAGGCAAAGGACACTGTAAATAAGACAAAATGACAGTCTACAGAATGGGAAAAGATTCACCAACCCCACATCTGACAGAAGACTGATCTCCAAAATATATAAAGAATTTTAGGAGTTAGACATCAACATACCAAACAATCCAGTTGAAAAATGGGCTACAGATCTATACATAGAATTCTCAAGAGAACAATATCAAAAAGGCTGAAAAACATTTAAGGAATTGCTCAACATCGTTAGTCATCAAGAAATGCAAATCAAAACAACTCTGAGATACCATCTTACACCTGTCAGAATGGCTAAGATCAAAAATACTGATAACAGCTTAAGTTGGAGAGGATGCAGAGAAAGGGGTATACACCTCCACTGTTGGTGGGAGTGCAAACTTGTACAGGCACTTTGAAAATCAGTATGGCTGTTTCTCAGAAAATTGGGAATCAATCTCCCTCAAGAGCTAGCTATACCACTCTTGGGCATATGCCAAGGAATGCTCAGTCATACACATGCTCAACTATGTTTATAGCAGCATTATTCAGAATAGCCAGAACCTGGAAACAACTTAGATACCTTCAACCCAAGAATGGATAAAGAAAATGTGGTACAAATACATAATAGAGTACTACTCAGCAGTAAAAAAACAATGATATCATGAAATTTGCAGGCAACTGGATGGAACTAGAAAATATCATCCTTAGTGAGGTAACCCAGACGCAGAAGGACAAACATGGTATGTACTCACTCATAAGGGGATACTAGATATAAAGCAAAGGATAACCAGACTACAACTTACAGTTCCAGAGAAGTTAGCTAATAAGGAGGACCCTAAGCAGGACGCATGTATTGCCCTGGAAAGGGGAAATAGATGAGATCTCTATGACCAAACTGGGGATGAGAGGGCAATGGAGGGTAGGGGATGGGGGATAGAGTATAAGGAAACGGGATGGTATAGCTGGAACAGGGACAATGTGGGAGAGCAATGAAAGAGATATCATGATAGAGGGAGACATCATGGTGGTAGGGAGAAACTGGGTACTAGGGAAGTTCCCAGGAATCTACAAGGGTGACCCCAGATTAGACTACTAGCAATAGTGGAGAGGGTGCCTAAACTGGTTTACCCCAGTAATCAGATCAGTGAATAGTCTGTCATCATAGAGCCTTCATTCAGTAACAAATAGAAATAGATACAGAGATCCACAGCCAACCACCAGGCCAGGAGTTCAGTTGAAGAGTGAGAAGAGGGATTCTATGATCAATAGGCATCCAGATCATGATGGGGAAACCTAGAGACAACCAAACTCAACTAATGGGAACTCATGAACTTTAGACCGACAGCTGTGGAGCCTCCGTGGGGTTGGGCTAGGCCCTCTGCACAGGCAAAGCAGTTGTTGGGGCCCCCTGGCAGTGGGATTGGGATCTGTCCATGGTGCATGACCAGGCTTTTTGGAGCCCCTTACCTATGGTGTGACACCTTGCACAGTCTTGATGCAGGGGGAGGGGCTTGGACCTACCCCAACTGAATATACCAGGCTCTGCTGATTCACCATGAGAGGCCTTACCTTGTAGGAGGAGGGAATAGGGGGTGGGTTGTGGGGGGACCAAGGCTGGAGGGCGGGAGGGATCTGTGGTTGGTATGCAAAATGAAAAAAAAAAAGTTCAGTTCTGTGTCTGAAAAAATTAAATAAATACAACAGGGGGTAGGAGGTATTGTGATGGGAGGATGGGGGTGCTCAACACTAGTGACGAACAGTCATAAATAAGGAAAAAGAATAAAAAAGATATTACAAGAAAACAGTTACCTTTATTGCCAAAATAAATTTATATATGTGTGCCTGCCTGCATGCATACATGTATGTGTGTCTTTAAAACTTATAAGTATAAAGTTATTGGTCTTCTCTAAAATAATAAGAAAAGCACAAAAATATTTTGTGAACTTTGTAAATCAGTGGATGAATTATATTTTTAAGAGGTTAGAAGAAAATATAGTAAAATGATATAAGTTGAAGGCATGACCACTCCAAGTTATGTGTAAGAGGAAGGTTTTTATTTTAGATATGAGGGAGAGGATATAAGTCAAGACTAGATAGAGAAAGTAGTACACTGAACATGGCCAGGAGACTAGACAGGGTCGTGGAGAAGGGAGAAAGGGAGTAAGACAAATATTTTGGACAAAGGAAACCAAGAGAGAGAGCAAGAGAAAGGGGTTCAAAAGTATGCATAGCCTTAATAACAGGGTTATTTGGGAATGAGAAGCTGGGGAACAGGGAAGCCCATGAGCTGGAAAATTTTAGGGTAGAGGGTGGGCCCGGATGAGAAGAGCAACAAGTTCTTGTGATATTGAGGGAGCCTGGAAGCTAGAATGTGCTTTAGTATGCTAATAGGAGCCATGGCCATTTGTCCTAAGTTTATTTTGGATTTGACAAAAATAAAATAATATGTTAAAACAAAAATGGGATTGCACAAAATAAACAAGGAGAAAAAAAGACCCCCATGAAAACAAACAAGAAACTGAGACACATTCACACACTCAGGGATCCCATAAAAACATAAAACTGGAAGCCATAACATATGTAATAATTATGCAGAGGACCTGGTGCAGACCCATGTAGATCCTGTGCATGTTGCCTCAGTCTCTGTGGATTCATGTGAGTGTTGCTCATGTTCATTTCGAGGGCCTTGTTCTCTTGGTGTCCTCAGTTTCCCCTGGGTCTTACACTCTTTCTCCCTCTTCTTCTGCAGGGTTCCCTGACCCCTAAAGGGAGGGATTTGATGGTGACATTCAGTTTCGACCTGAGCGCTCCAAAGTTTCTGACTTTCTAAACAATGTCTTGCTGTGGGTGTCCGTACTTCTTCCCATCTGCTATCAGAGGAAGCTTCTCTGATGATGGCTGAGGAAGGCAGTGACCCATAATACAGCAGAATGTCATTAGGAGTCATTTTATTGCTACCCTTTCTTTTAGAACAGTAATATTTGATTTTACTCTAGATCCCTGGGCTATCTAGTTCCTGTTTCTTAGTCACCCAAGGTGTAGGGTTTGGACTCTCTCTCCTGGAGGGCGTCTTAAGTCAAATCAGATAATTGTTGGTTCTTCCCGTAAGCTTTGTGCCACCATTGTTTAGCATATGTTGCAGACAGGATACTGTTGTAGATCATAGGTTTTAAGGCTTGGTTGCTGTTTATTTTTCTCCTTTGGTAGTATGTAGAGTACCTTGCTATACTAAGACACTAGGAGGAAGGGATTAAGGCTCTGTATAGGCATCAGCTCTACTTTCCCATGTTCAATGAGTTGTGTAGGCATTGTCTTCAGCAATGTGAATTTGCTATAAGTTTGTGGAGAGCAATGTATAGACTTGGCAACGTCTTTGGTTGACTGGAGGTTCCCAAGGAACCCTTTTGGCCAACAACTCAATTATATACAAACCAATCCCAGGACTAGAAGCTTTATTTGGTAACAAGAGACAGCCAATTCAATCTCTGTATCTCCCATTATTTGGTGATTTCAGTTAGATTGCCTTCATATATGAATTATATATATATATGTATGTATTTATATTTTATGAAACTTTTAGTGTATTAGGTTTCCATAGAACTCTTGATCTTCAATTGTTTCATTGCTCTATCTATAACTTCAAGAACTATATTGAATAGATATGTATGGAGTAGACAACCTTGTTCTGTTTCTGATTTTAGTGGAATTGCTTTGAGTTTCTCTCCATTTAAGTTGATGTTGGCTATGGGCTTGCTATAAACTGCCTTCATTATTTTTGTGTATGTCCTTTTTATCCTTAATGTCTCTAGGACCTTTATCATGAAGAATGTTGGATTTTTGTCAAAGTCCTTTTCTGCATCTAATGATATTATAGAGCCTTTTTTGTCTTTCAGTCTGTTTATAAGTTCAATTAAATTTATTGATTTATAACTTGTATATATTAAATCATCCCTGCATCTCTGGCATGAAAGCTACTAATCATGGTGGATGATCTTCTTGATGTGTTCTTAGATTCAGTTTATGAGCATTTTATTGAGAATTGTGCATCTATATTCATTCATAAAGGAACTTGTTGTGTAACTCTTTTTCTTTGTTGGGTGTTTTATGAGGTTTGGGTATCAGGGCCACTGCGGACTTGTAAATGAATTGAGCAATTTTTCTTCTGTTCCTGTTTTGTGGAATAATTTGAGAAGTATTGGCATTAACTCTCCTTTGAAAATTTGGTAGAATTATGCATTCACACCATCTGGTCCTGGGGTTATTTTGGTTGGGAGACTTTTAATTACCACTTTTGTTTATCTAACATATATAGGTCAATGGTGTTCAGGATGAGCACCACATTAAAAGGATTCCAAGAGTAAATAGCATTGCCATCAACACTGGCTAACAATGTACCAGGAATTTTCAGCAAATGAGATGCCTTAAGTAGGAAGAGTGCTAGGGAAGGAGATGAGGCCAAGAAACTGTACTAAGATGTAGGGACCTTGGCCTAAGTAATTTACTTGTGATCATAACTTTATGTGGAAGAGTGTGTTCTTTGAATGTATTCTCAGTGAGTTCCTTCAGTCTTACATGCCTCAGTGAGAATGCACTGTATTTAGTATTCGTAATAATCCTTTTCCAGATACCTTCCCTTCCACTCTCTTCCTATGTGATGATACCATGTCAGCTAAATTATTTCTCATAAGTCTGGTAGTTTCAAGAAACTTTCAGATTACAGAATGTGCTTCTGTCACATTGTGTAGCAGGGTTACCAAAGAAAGATACAGCGCCTGGACAAGTGAACCAACTGGCCACTTTTTTGAGATACAATCATAAATTAAAGGATACCTTCTTTTTCCAGCTAGTACTTGGAAAGCTCCAGCAATTACTAAAGTCACAGCCCCAGAAAATATTAATGAGAAACAAGACACAGTATGACATGTAACCACTGCTGGCCAATTTGTGCAGATTTGAAAAGAAGTTAGCTATTCAATCTCAGTTCACTCTCCAGAATAAACCTGTGCATGTAATCATTTGCTTTTTGTCCAACATGTCTCTCTATCTTTGAGGTCTACCCTACCAGACTTCTCAAAACACAAATGCTATCCAACTCTGAAGGTTCTAACCCATCAGTTTAGAACAGAAAGTCTCCATCTGCAATCAGAAAAGAAAGGGAAATAGCTTAAAATACAAAGATTAAAATCCATTGTGTAAGCTTAATAATTACATTGGAAGAAAAATAAAGGATGAATATGACAAATAGCTATGTGGGGATTATTTTAGTGTGACAAAACTGTAATTTATAGCTTAGCAAAATGCATGTTCTGTCCATAAGAGCAATTTATTTAACAGGATGTTGTGGTTCTAGAGATGGGATTAAAATGTTACCATCATGTCTTGTACCCTGAAGCCTATGAATGAGGCTGTATGTTACTAAACATATGGTAGCATTAAGAGAGGAGGACCATATCCTAGAAGATCTCTGGGTGCAAGTAGTCTCTAACAAGAAGTGCATACATTCTCACAAGGCGGAATTTGAGACAGACACACAGAGGAGAAAAAATAGGAAAACTCCCGACTGCAGAGGCAGACAGTGACATGGTGGGACCACAAGACCAGGAAGGTAGAAGACACCAGGTGCTGAGGGGACAAGAATAAGTTCCTTGTTGAGTCTCTAGAGGCAGCACACCCCTGCTAACATGTTGATTTCACACTTTGACTCTTGTGAATGAGACAACAAATTTCTGCTGATCAAAGTCATCTAATTTGTGATAACTTGTTAGGACAGCCCCAGGAAACTCACAAACAGTTTAAACATTTGAGCCAAATTACATTTTTTCTTCATGTTTGCATTAGTTATTTTTCTCATTGCTATGTACAACACTTGACAAAGCAACTTAAGAAAGAAAGGACTTATTTTGGCACACAGCTTAAAAGGACAGAGGCCATCATGGTGGGGATGGCACCACAGCAGGGGTATGAAAAGGCAGATCACATTATATCAGCAGTCAAGTAGCATAATGTGGTGTTTATGCTTTCTCCTTTTTATCCAGTCTAGGACCACAGCCCATAGGATGGTGCCATTCATATTTAGGATGGATAATTTTGCCTCAGTAAGACCTCTCTAGAAATTCACAGACATACCTACAGATTTGTCTCATAGGTGATTCTAAATATAGTCACTGAATTGATAATGAAGACTAACTGCTGCAGTATTTAATTGTATATGTACATAAACATGTGTATGTGTACTTACATGTACCTATATATGTTAAAGTATTATAGCTATATACATATATACATGTATATTTATACATATAAATATGAATATATAATGACTAGCACCAGTACCATCATTTTTAGGCTAATATGCACTTCATTTGAAGAAATATGAATCCTAAATTTTGCAGCAAACTCAGGCAGTTGAGAAATGACTTCTATATTTCTCTTCTGTAGACACATGTGTCCATAGAATGTGGGATGTTTCAGTTGGTAACAAGTGAATGTTTCTAATGTTGAGGCAACAGTTGATTATCCCTATGTAGATATTAAAACTTGTTTCACAAAATAAGCATCCCCTTGAAGCAGAAGGCTCCAACGCTTTATGAATGTGTAAGTGGAAGGTGATCATGAACACTTTACTGTAAACATCTGCTTGCCTTTCCCAGGATCTTATCATGACTTCTACATTTTGTCTAACTTGTCATTACACCATCTGTTTCTAGACAGAATTATCACTGGTGGCTAGATTACTGGGTAAGTAGTATTCATGTTTATCATTACATGTATAACAATACCTTAGTTATATTTAATATGAAATAATGTGCAGGTGACAGTAGATGTCTCAGAGGTCCCATTTGTGAACAGCACTGGAAATATAATAGAATAACTATAATTATATAATCTACTAAAGGGAAAACATTTATATAAATTTGACCTCAGTTTGGACCCTAAACATTTTTAGACAGAATTGGGCTCTGTTGTACCTCTGACAGGATACACAATTTAGGGCTTGTGACCTTGACAACTGCTGAGCAAGTTCTTGGCTAAGTAAACATCCATTGTAATAACAGCAGAGTACGAACCAACCCCAAGTTTTCTATAATCATGAGTTGCTGGGAAATCTCTCTAATGAATGAGCCTTACATCCACAGGCTACTTGGATCTGTAGTGCCAAATATGAGCTATTCTTTGATTTAGTCTGTTCAGTCTTCCTAACATGAGAAGGATATTTTCAAATTTTAAATATTAGAATATGCCATTACTATCGAGGATTTTTTGTTATAATGCTAAAATTTTAATTATTTTAATTCGATTATTAAAATTAAATTTACTTAGCAAATTATTTTCCATGGGACTAAAAGTACTATGAAATAAAACTCACCAATATAAGCCACTCAAAATATTAAGAATACCTATGCTTTCTCTGATGATATAATCTTAAAGACTATATACTTTTGAGAAGATAATTAAAATTTAATACAAATAGATTAGTTTTGACTACTACATCTCGTATGACATTTGTAAACTAATATCCTCTGTGTCACAAGACAATTCCTGCTGAAATATGATAAAAATTGGAACTTGCCAAAAGTGAAATTAAAGGTTAACACACACATACTCAAGATTATATGCACTTGAATGCACACACACACACACCAGCCTGATGTTGAATAATTTTCCTTTAAGTTGTTGGCTTACTTCTAGTTACAATACCTTCATCTTAATCAGTAATAGGTATAGGGAACAAGTAAAGTCCTTAGGTAAATGTGGATTATTGAAAAGGGATTGACCTCAGTGAGTTAGACCATGGGAAATGGTAAAGCCTTGCCTGGGCTAGGCTCAGGCAAATGACTAATGCTTCTCTCCTGGTATGAGCATGTGTAAAAAAAATATCCACTGAAACTACCCCCATGTCCACAGCCTGAAGACAGCTTCTCAACAGAGACTGTTCCTATCAAGGTTAGTGAAACCTGCCTCTGTGTTATAACCCTGCCTCCTTGTTCATCTGTCTGTAATAATCCTGCCTCTCTGCTTGTCTGTAAATAATAAACACATTGAGATTCCAGGGTGCTGCAACTTCCCCATCAGAGAGGGAAGAGCACCCAAGCCCAGCTTTTTCTCTGTCTGTCATCTGTGAGTCTATCCTTTCTTCCTTTTCTCGTTGTGCTCAGTCAGGTTTCCTGGAATAAGCCAAACAAGGACACAGCAACCAGGTCTTCACTTCAAACTCTGAATTTCAAGTGACAGAAATACTTTCCATGTATAATTATAAAGTAAAAAGAAACAACTATAGGAAACATAGAGGTCATATGTTCAAACCCAAGTAATGGTAACTGATTTTTTTTTAAAGTCCTGATAACTTATGCCTTAATTCCCATCTTGCAATCTTCTCTCTATACTCAGATATCAAGATGACATTCTCCAACTCTATAGTTGTAAGTTTTCCTTTCTTTATGCAGTCAATAAACACTTGTTCCAAAAATCAATATTCCCATAACCCCGGAGATAACTCTGCCCATCAGCCAGCCAAGCATACTTGTCTCTTCTGATAATGACAAAAGAACATTATTGCTCAAAAGGGAAATTGAGTCTTCCTGAAATAATGAGGAAAATCCATGAACCTTTTCATGAGAGTAGTGCAGCTGATGACTGATAACTTGTGAAAGGCAGAAAATTCAGGGCCCTTTTCTCACTAAGGTTCAAGAAAGAAGACAGATATCATCAAGATAAGGCTGCTCTTCCTGAGCTAACTCTGTTTTTCAGGATATTTCTTCTCATGATCTGCAAGAGCAGCCCACAGGGAGTGTCAAAAACACAATGTAAATGAAGCTGGAGTTCTATGAAGATATAAAACCTTTGTCTATACTCACGTGGGCCACCTGGGAATGTTTCCTGGGACTTCTATGTCTGATGTGGCAGGAAGAACCCACCTGCAGATTCAAGGATGCCTAACCATAAAGGGGCATTTTAACTGTCAGGAGATCTGCTAAGTATAGTAAAGTTACCAGAATCAAACATGAGGCCAGAGGTTTGTGAAGAGGGATAACTTGGGTGGGGATAAGTTGGATGCAATCTGGTTTTGGAGTCTAACACTACCTTTAATATTGGTGTCTCAAAAAATTCATCCTCTTTGGTCATGCAGCTCTGAACCCTAGCCACTTGTGCCAACAGAAGATACATTATTACCGCCTTCAAATTTCCCATCAGATGAACTAAAGTAAACTTTTGACGGATTTCTTCTTGATTAACTCCATGCCCCCTCTCTCTCATCAAACAAATCCCCCAATTTCCCTACAACCAAGCCTTGGATTCAGCTTCCCGGCTTCCTTTTCTTGGAGCAGTTACTTTAGATAACTTTTTCTCTGCCCCTTTGAGATGTAAAACAATGATCCAGGAATGACTTACTCAAGGACCTCCAAGCCATTCCTTTGAAATGCAAACATTAAAAAGATAGCCTCCATCTCCCAGTCTCTATGGTAGGTTAGGCTCCTAACTTTGATCAGCATTAATGAGCAAACAAGAGAGCCTAATCACATTGACCCAACTCCTCTCTAAGATCTTCTAGGCACCCTTTTCATTAACTTACCTTTCCATTTAAAGACCTGCTTTTTGTTTCCCTGGTTGAAAAAGTCTTGACCTTATTACAACAGCCTTCAATAAATCTTCTCTGCTGCTTCACACTCTTCCATCTGGTGCAATTTTCCTCTGGCAAGGGAATTGCTCTACCTGACTTGAAGGTGAATGTTCTTCCCTTACTTATCCAGTGGGCTTGTCCCTCGGTTCCAGCTTCCTTTACCTTCCTCTCCAGTTATTTTACACTTGAGCCTGTAATGTTCAAACTTTCAAGCCAGCTATTAAACAAGAATTTGCTCCAGTAGTGCATTGTGGCTTTTGAGGTTGACTCTGGTCTAATAGCATAAGGAGATTCAAACAATTTCCATAAATATGACAAGCTTTTCTGGAATTCAGTGCTTGGCTGTAATGAGAAAAAGAACAACCATGTGGGCCCCATCTCTGATGGCCAAACAGGTTTCCTTAATAAACGGGACACTTTAAGGAACTGAACCTTGGCCACTTTTCTGGATTGAAGATCCAAGGATTAAGAAAGAATCAATCTTTGAGGCAGCCTTCCATGGTTGTCTTTCTACTTATACTGTAAGACTAAAGTGACCTTATAATTTATTCCTGTCCCCAGGACCCACAGCCTCAGTCAATCCCTCACTGGTCAAGTTTCTCCTGGATCTTTTCTCAGACACTTCTCCTACATCTCTCCTTTAGTCATTCATGAACACAAGAGAGGCTCCACCTCTCTTCAATTGCAGCCCCTCTTGTTTATGAATTTTCCTGCAAGTGAGGAGAAGTGGTTTGGCCATAGGCAAAAAGTCTTAAAAAAAAAAAAAAAAGAATGAAAAGATGTAAGAATGGCTTTCATGATCTCAGTCCCAGCAGCCAGCCAACAGTTAAGAGTCCTGCGGGCAGGCCACTCCACCACCTCTGCCACCACTGGACTCTGTAATGTACCAGACCCACTCTGCCACCCAAACCTACTGAATCTATCATACTCCCCCTGGCCAAACTTCCCCTACAACATCAGGGGCTCCTAGAGGCACAAGCACCATCTATGCCAATTGGAAGAAGAGGTGAGCGGCTGATCTCCAAGCTAAACTGCCCCAATCTCTAGGCCCTATTCTCCAGGGCACATCCTGTGCTCCTCCTCCTCTGATCTCAGCCCTAGCAGCCACCAGCAGGTAAGAGTCCTGTGGGCAGGCTCCCCCACCACTGCTGTCATTCAATGGACGCTGTACACTACAAGACCCACTATGCTGCCCAAACCCACCAAGCATATCCCCCACTCTGGGCCAACCATCTCTTGCACTATCAGCAGCTCCTAGAGGCACAAACACTACCTGCACCAATTAGAAGCACAGGTACAGGCAAAATCTATACCAGTTGGAAGAACAGACTCAATAGGCACAGGCACAGCACACACCAATAGGAAGAACAGTCTTCATAGGCACAAGGAAAGCCCACACCAGCCAGAAGAACTAGACAATACACTGGATCTAGGCACCCAAACCACCACAAACCTCAGCTGAGACAATCTTACTCAACCTGACAACCAGTCAATCGCCAGAACCCTTGGCCATTCAGGGCAAAAGACAATAAAGGAAACAGACAATAAAGAGACAAAAGACCCACCCAACAAAGACATCACAAAAAAAGCAACACCTGTACCTGTAACTATCCCAAACCCAGATAAGTAGATGGCAGTGTTAGAATACATTCAACAACATAAAGAGCATTATGGCACCACCAGAACCTAGTGGTTCTACAATAGCAAGATCTGAACATCACAGCATTGAAGAAGCAGAAGAAGGTAACCTTAAAAATAACTTTATGAAGATGATAGAGACCCTTAAAGAGGCAATGAAAAATTCCCTTAAAGAGAGCCAGAGGTGTAGTGGGTAGCCATTCCAGCTTTAGTCTGGAAGTTCCAACCCCCATTGAGGCTTCCGTAACTATCACGCCTACAAGGCGGGGCCAAGGGAGGCCCTGAAGACCAGAGATCGGGACGCGCGGCGCTCTCTTCTTTCCTGGACCTGGACGTGAGAGGTAGACCGAGGAGGGTTCTCCAGAGAACACCGCCAGACTGCGCTGCCTCTTTTCCAGAACCCACCACCTACCTATCCCGTCATTTGTAAGTTACCCACTAAATAAATCTTCCTTATAACTACGTGGAGTGGCCTAAGTAATTACAACAATACAGAGGGATGGCTCAGTGGTTAGGAACACTTGCTACCTTTATAAAGGACCCAGGTTCAGTTCCCAGCTTCCACCTGCTGGCTCACAGCCATCCGAAATTCTAGTTCCAGGGTATCCAGTGCCTTCATCTGACCTCTGTGGGCACCAATAATGCACATGGTACACACACATACACACACACACACACACACACACACACACACACACACACACACAATATTCACAAAATAATTTCTTCTGGGTGGTGGTGGCACATGCTTTTAATCCCAGCACTCAGGAGGCAGAGCCAGGTGATTCTGTGTGAGGTCAAGGCCAGCCTGGGCTACCAAGTGAGTTCCAGGAAAGGGGCAAAGCTACACAGAGAAACCCTGTCTCAAAAAACCAAAAAGAAGAAGAAGAAGAAGAAGAAGAAGAAGAAGAAGAAGAAGAAGAA
>CABHPP010152771.1:0-23038 GCA_902168425.1 Peromyscus attwateri
AGAAGAAGAAGAAGAAGAAGAAGAAGAAGAAGAAGAAGAAGAAGAAGGAGAAGAAGAAGAAGAAAAATTCCCTTAAAGAAATTGACGAAAAGACAAACAAAAAAAATCAATAAATCCCTTAAAGAAAGCCAAGAAAAAAAATCAAACAGGTGAAGGAAACAGTTAAATACTTGAAAATTGAAATAGAGGCAAAAAAGAAAACAAAAAGGAAGAGAATTCTGGAAATGGAAAATCTGGGTAAACAAACAGGAACTACAAATGCAAGCATAACCTATAGAATATAGGAGGTAGAAGAGAGAATCTCAGGTCTTGAAGATATGAGAAAGGAAATCCATTCCTCAGTAAAAGGAAATGTTAAAGTCAACAAGTTCTTAATGCAAAACATCCAGGAAATCTGGGACACCATGAAAAGATCAAACTTAAGTGTTGTGTGATATTTTGTTTGTGTTCTGACAAATAAAGCTTGCCTGGAGATCAGAGGGCAGAGCTAGCCACTAGTTAACCACAGAGGCTGAGAGTGGTAGGGGTGGTTCACACCTTTAATCCCAGCACTGGAGAGGCAGAGAGGAAACGAAAAGGTGGAACAGAGACAGGATCTCGGGGCCCCTTTGTATCAGAGGATCTAGAGAGGTAAGAAGTCACTGGAAGAAGGAGAAGAATTCCAGCTCAAAGGCACAGGAAATATATTCAACAAAATCATAAAAAAGACTTTCCCATAGGAAATGCCTATGAAGTTACAAGAAGCTTACAGAACACCAAATAGACTAGACCCCCAAAAAAAGTCCCCTCACCACATAATAATCAAATTACTAAACATACAAAATAAAGAAAGAATATTAAGAGCTACAAAGCAAAAAGGCCAAATAACATATAAAGGCAGACGTATCAGAATTACACCTGATTTCTCAATAGAGACTCTGAAAGCCAGAAGGTTCTGGATAGACACTAAGAGACCAGGGATGCCAGCCAAGGTTACTATACCCAGCAAAAATTTCAGTCAACATAGATGAAGAAAACGAGATAGTCCATGACAAAACCAGATTTAAACAATAACTATCCACAAATCCAGTCCTACAGAAAGTTCTAGAAGGAAAGTTCTAGAAGTAAAACTCCAACCCAAGGAAGTTAGCTGCACCCATGAAAACACATGCAATGGATAATCTCATACCAGAAAATCCCTAAAAAGGAAAATACACACATACTACCACTGCTACCACCAAAACCAAAAAATAACAGGAATTAACAGTCAAGAGTCATTAATATCCCTTAACATCAGTGGGCCCAATTTACCTATAAAAAGACACAGGCTAACAGAATGGATATGTAAAAAGAATCTATTCTTCTGTTGCATACAAAAAACACACCTCAACTTCAAAGATAGATATTACTTCAGAGTAAAGGCTTGGAAAAAGATTTTCCAATCAAATGGACCTAAGAAACATAGCTATACTAATATCTAACAAAATAAACTTCAAACTAAAATTAATCAAAAGAGATGGAGAAAGACATTTCATATTTATCACAGGAAAAATACATCAAGAGGAAGTTTCAATTATGAACATTTATGCCCAAATACAAGAACACACACATTTGTAAAGGAAACATTACTAAAGCTTAAATCACACATTAAACCCCACACACTAATAGTGGGAGACTTCAACACCCAAGTTTTACCAATGGAAAAGTTTGCCAGACAGAAACTTAACAGAGAAATAAGGGAACTAATAGATGTTATGACTCAAATGGACTTAACAGATATCTACAGAACATTTCACTCAAACACAAAAAAATACCTTTTTCTCAGCATCTCATTTAACGTTTTCTAAAACTGACCACATACTCAGTCAAAAAACAAACCTCTACAGATACAAAAAAAAAAAAAAAATTCTGTATCTTATCTGATCACCATGGCTTAAAGTTAGAATTCAACAACACAAATTGCAGAAAGCCTACAAACTCATGGAAACTGAACAAATCAAACAAAACTACAAACTCAAGTGAATAAGCACTGTGTCATAGAATATTATTTTAAGGTGTGTTACTTTTGTTTACACTACATTTGTTTAACTCTATGAGGCTGTGTTACTTTGCCTGCCTAAAATACCTGATGCTAAGAAAGAGCTGACTGACTAATAGTGAGACAGGAGAAAGAAATAGGCAGGGCTGGCAGGCAGAGAGGATAAATGGAAGGAGATATTCTTGAAAAGGTAAGTAGCCAGAGAAGGAGGAGCACTCTAGGGGCCAGCCACCCAGCTACACAGAAAGCCATGGCATAAGAGTAAGATTTGCAGAAGTAAGAAAATGGGGAAAACCCAGAGGCAAAGGTAGTAGGGAAAGCTAGAAACAAGTCATTCTAAGACTGGGTATTCATAATTAAAAATTGGCCTGTGTGAGTGATTTCTTAGGGTGCAGTCTGGCAGGCCCCCCAAAATAAAAAAAAGAGCAAAAGCAAACACCACCACCACCACTGGATCAAGGAAGAAATAAAGAAATTAAACACTTACCAAAATTTGATAAAAATGAATGTGCAACATAGCCAAATTTATGGGACACTATGAAAGCAGTGATAAGAGGAGTAGCAATAC
Organism: Peromyscus attwateri; assembly: GCA_902168425.1. Classification (NCBI taxonomy): domain Eukaryota; kingdom Metazoa; phylum Chordata; class Mammalia; order Rodentia; family Cricetidae; genus Peromyscus; species Peromyscus attwateri. The sequence goes on from CABHPP010152771.1 coordinate 2,586, forward strand.
GTGCATACATAAAGAACTTGGAGAAATCTCACACTAGGGATTTGAAGATCTAGAACAAAAAGGGGAACACTCACCCAAGAGGAATACAGGACATGAAATAATCAAACTGAGGGTTGAAATCAATAAAATAGAAACAAAGAGAACAATAAAAAAAAAAGAAACAAAAAGTTAGTTCTTTGAGAAAAAAAATCAACAATATAGACAAACAATTAGCCAAATTAACTAAAGGACAGAGAGAATATCCAAATTAATAAATTCAGAAATGAAAAAGGGGATATAATAAGAGACACTGAAAATCCAAAGAATCATTAGATCATACTTCAAAAACCTGTAATCCACAAAATTTGAAAATCGAAAGGAAATGGGCAATTTTTTGGATAGGTACCACATACCGAAAATACATCAAGATCAGATAAACAATTTAAATAGACTTATAACCCATAAAGAAATAGAAGCAGTCATTAAAAGTTTCCCAACCAAGGCTGGGCAGTGGTGGCACATGTCTTTAATCCCAGCACTCAGGAGGCATAGCCAGGCAGATCTCTGTGAGTTCAAGACCAGCCTGGGCTACAAAGTAAGTTCCAGGAAAGGTGCAAAGCTACACAGAGAAACCCTGTCTTGAAAAAAAAAAGTTTCCCAACCAAAAAAGCAAAAGCCCAAGGCTAGAATTCAGCACAGAATTCTACCAGCACTTCAGAGAAGAGCTAATACCAATGCTCCTCAAATTGTTCCACACAATAGAAATAGAAGGAATATTGCCAAACTCTTTTTATGAGGCTACAGTTACCCTGATACCCAAACCATATATAGAAGTAACAAAGAAAAAGAGTTACAAACCAATCTCCCTCATGAATATTGATGCAATAATACTCAATAAAACACTGGCAAACTGAATCCAACATCAAAAAAATTATCCACTATGATCTTGTAAGCTTCACTCCAGAAATACAGGGGTGGTTCAACATACAAAAAACTGTCAGTGTAATCCATCATATAAACAAACTAAAAGAAAAAAATGTACATGATCATCTCATCAAATGCTGAAAAAGCCTTGACAAAATCTAAGACCCCTTCAGGATAAAGGTCTTAGAGAGATCAGGGAGGTCTTGGAGTGATCAGGGGTACAAGGAACATATCTAAACCTAATAAAAACAATATAAAGCAAGCCAACAGCCAACATCAAATTAAATGGAGAGAAACCCAAAGTGATTCCACTAAAATCAGGAATAAGACAAGGGTATCCACTCTCTTCATATCTATTCAATATAGTACTCAAAGTTCTAGCTAGAGCAATAAGACAGCAAAAGGAGATCATGGGAATACAAATTGGAAAGGAAGAAGTCAAACTTTCATTATTTGCAGATGATATGATACTATATATGAGTGACCACAAAAATTCTACCAGGGAACGCCTACAGATGATAAATACTTTCAGTATTGTGGCAGAATACAAGATTAATTTTTAAAAAAACAATAGCCCACCTAACACATGATAAATGGACTGAGAAAGAAATCAGAGAAACATCACCCTTTACAAAAGCAACAATAATGTAAAATATCTTGGCATACCTCTAACAAAACAAATGCAAAGCCTGTATGACAACTTTAAGTCTTTGAAGAAAGAAATTGAAGAAGATATCAGGAAATGGAAAGATCTCCCATGCTCTTGGGTAGGTAGGATTAACAGATGTAAATCAAATGATAACCAGGCTATAATCCACAACCCCAGAGAAGCTAAGTAACAAGAAGGACCCTAAGAGGACACATGGATTGCCAGGGGAAATGGAAATGGGTGAGATTTCCTGGGTAAACTGGGGGTGGGGAATGGGGCAGGGGAGATGAGATGGGGGATGGGATGGGAACATGAGGTATCATAATGGCTGAATTGGGGGAGGAATGGAGAGGGAGAGCCATGGAAGAGATCTTGATAGAGGCGGCCATTATGGGATTAGGGAGAAACCTGATGCCAGGGAAAATCCTAGGAATTCATAAGGATCACCCCAGCTGAGACTCCTAGCCATAATGGAGAGGCTGCCTGTACCCACCTTCTCCTGTAATCAGATTGGTGACTACCCTAATTGTCATCATAGAACCTTCATCCAGTAACTGATGGAAGCTGATGCAGAGATCCACAGCCAAGCACTGGACTGAGCTCTGGGAGTCAAATTGAAGAGAAGGAGGAGGGATTGTATGAGCAAGGTGGGTCAAGAACCTGACAGGGAAACCCACAAAGACAGCTGACTGGAGCTGGTGGGAGCTCAGGGACTCTAGACAGACAGCTAGGGAGCCTGCATGGCACAGACCTATGCCCTATGCATGTGGGTGATAGTTGTGTAGCTTAGTATGTTTGAGCTGGCTTTTTGAAACGTATTACCTATTGTGGGATGACTTGCTAAGCCTTGATGCAGCGGGAAGGAGCTTGCTCTTTCCTCAACTTGGTATGTCATGCTTTGTTGACTCCCATGGGAGGCCTTACCCTTTCTGAGGAATGCATGGGTGAGGTAGAAAGGAGGTTGGGGGAAGGAACAAGATGAGAAGAGGAAGGGGAGAATGTGGTTAATATGTAAAATAAATTTTAAAACTTCAATTAAACAAAAGAATGGCTTTCTCATATTGCCATGTTTATTTTCTTGTTACTTCTATGTATTTATTCTTTGTTTGTTTATTTACTTATTTATGTTATTTGGAGTTCAAGTTTTATTTGTGTCTAACTCAAGCCTCAAAAATATAGTTATCTATCATTAAAATTTTTTCTTCCTTTTTTTAATTAAGAGATTTTTTTCATTCATTTTATATATCAACCAAAGATTCCCCCGTCCTCCGTTCTCCCACTCCCCTGCACTTCCCCCCAACCCACCCCTTACTTCCACCCTCTCCAAGGCAAGGTCTCCTGTGGGGAGTCAGCAGAGCCTGGTACATTCACTTGAGGCAGGTCCAAGCCCCTCCTCCAGGGCAGAAATATCTGTAAATGCTCATAAACAAATCCATATGCCACATGAAGAAATGACAGCTCATTCTTCTGTCATCCTTCTAACATTTTGCCGCTGGAAAATCAGAATTTGGGAGGTTTCCTTGGAAAATTCAAAACTATAAAATTTTGTGTCATTCATCTTACAAGAGAATCCCAAGTTTCTTTTCTTCTTTCTTTCAATTTTCTTTTTTTTCCATAAATTATCTCTGGCAGCACAAACTTAAGCACCCACAGAGGACAGACCTTTGACCATAGGAAAAAATAGGATAAAGTTTCCCTGAAAATAACTTTCCTCTCACCAAATCTTTATTTTGCACTTATTTCTTTAACCTCTTTTTTCTATTGTGTATTTAGTATAATTACATTATTACTCTCTTCTTTTTTTCCTTCCAATCTTTCTCATGCCCGCCCCCATTACTTACTCCCTCTCAAATTCAGAGCTTCTTTCCCTTTGATTATTATTGTAACATATACAAACATATAGATACGTAAGTATATACACACAACCTGCTAAATCCAGTCAGAGAAGCTTGTATACATATGATTTCAGGGCAAATCATTTGATATCAGATGATCAATTAAGGCGATCATTTCTGGGGAAGACTTATTCTCCCTCTTTCACCAACGATTAATTATAGGTACTTCTTTCTTTAGGAGTGGAGCCCTGTGAGATTTCCCTCATCCACATTAGCATGTCTATGGGTGTCATCCTTCTTTGGATAGTTTTTAGGTAGTCATGTTATTAAGAATTCATGGGTGTAAATTCTCTGTCTTTCCTATTGGCACTATTTCATAGCATACTTCCTTTATCTCTGGCTGGGTACCACATGGTGAGTTGCTCTTTGTATTTTGACCAGTTCTGGTTTTCTATGATAGTTCCATTTGCTGCAAAGAGAAGTTTCTTTGAGTAGAGGAGAAAGTCATACTTCTCTGTGTGTATAAGTATAAATTTTAGAATGCAGTTAGTATTTAGGTTGGTCTAGTAGTAGTAGGTGTTCTTTTAAGATCTATGATCACACTATCCCTGAATAGTTGGCTAGATTTCCTGTACCAGGCATGACTTCCCTCCTGTCATGTGGGTTTTAAATACAATTAGATGGTGGTTGGTTATTCCTAAGATATGAATGTCATTTTTGCACCTTTAGGAATTGTGGTTGTGGTTCATAATCACCACAACTATGTAGGACTTTTGCTTATTTTCATCCCTTGAAAGCTTGCATAGTATATTCTGATAAAATGAAAGCTAGTCTTTAAGGATGAGTCTTTCAGGTCAGATCCAGCTCAAATCTGCTAAGCCCTATATCCAAAATACAGGGTATCTTCAGGACTTATCTCCTAGAAGGCAACCAAGGGCAACACTAATCACCTATATTGTTTTTGTAGTATTTTGGACTCTTAAACAATAATTCAGAAGGAGGTTTCGGATGACGTGTTCTGGGATTATTGTTAGACGGTCTATTACTCTTGTGTCAGTCCAAGTGACATAGTTTCATTTAATAACAATAATAATATATGTATGTGTTTATATAGATAAACTCATATGTATTGTAAGAAATTTTAGGTAAATATGAAATAATATTGTTCTCTGTGTGTTTTTCTACCATTTTTAGTATTATTTATCCCTCCGCCCTCTCTATTCTCCCTCTTCTTCTTGTTGACCTCCCTTACTCTTCTAAAATAAGGTTTCCTTCTCCATTTTCCCCTTCATATCACTCGCTCTTCCTGTGGCTAACTACCATCACTACCTCTACCTATCATGGCCCTTTTTCTTTTTTTTGTTTTGTTTTGTTTTCTTTTACGTCTTCATTTTTGCAGTTACTTTAGGTTATACCTTACAACAGAATATTTGAATCTAGGAACTACAGATGAGAGAGAACATGCAGCATTTATCTTTCAGGCAGCATTTATCTTTCAGGTCTGTGTTACCTCACTCAATATACTGTTTTCTACTTTCATTATTTCACCTGCAAATATCATGGTGTAATTTTATTTTGATTGATTGATTGATTATATTTATTTTTTACTTATATTTATTCTAACACATAGCTGGGCCATAATACATAATTTGTATCACATTTTCATTATCCTTTCATCTATTGAAGGACATTTAGATTATTTCCACTTCCTAGCCATGGTGAATAGAGCAGCAATGAACACTGCTGAGCTGTTAGTCTGTGGAGTAAGATGTCAAGTCCTTCAGACATACGCCAAGGATATACTGCTGGGTCATATGATAAATTTATTCTTAACTTTTTGAGAATTCTCCACACTGATTTCCATGGTGTCTACACCAGTTTACAACCCTTTCAGCAGTTAATCAGTGTTCTGTTTTCTCCACGTCCCATTCATGATTGGTTAATTGTGTTTTGTTATTGATCTTGGCCATTCTGACTTGCATAAACTGAAATTTCAAAATTGTTTTGATTTGTCTTTACCTAATTCTAAGGATAATTAACATTTTTGAGACATTGTTTAGGTAATTCTGTTTTTTTTTTCTTTTTTGAAAGCTCTCTATTTCAGTCCATATCCATATTTTTAATGTCATTAGTTTTGTTTGCTTGTTTTAATTCTTTGTCGTTTGCATTCTCTACACATTCTAGATAATAATTCTCTGTCAGATATATAGTTGGCAAAGATTCTTTCTCCTCTTGTGAATGACCTCTTTGCTTTATTGTTTCCTTACCTTTGCAAAATCTTTTAAGTTTCATGAAGTACCACTTTGTCAATTGTTGTTATCAATTCATGGGCAAATGCAGTCCTATTCAGAAATTCATTTCCTATACCTATAGATATAGTATTAACTATATTTTCTTTTACCTGGTAGCTTATTTTTGATCATGACTTACATGGAATATGATTTTTGGAATCTGAGTTATATTATAAATACCCTCATCTATGACCTCAGTCTAGAAGAACACAAACCTGAAGGAAAAGGAAGTTATTACTGTCACCCTCTGTCAATGCTCTGACATTTCCTCTCTCTCTCTCTCTCTCTCTCTCTCTCTCTCTCTCTCTCTCTCTCCCTCTTCTTGGAAGTAATTGAAGTTGTAGTAGTTGTTGGAACTTTGTGATCTTCCCAGGATGTGTGCAAATACAAACTCATTAATTTTGTCCTTACCTTTATTGAGCTGGGATTCAACTAAATGTATGGGTCTGTGTTCTTATTCAATGATTCATTGATTTCATGACCTTGCCTAGCACAGATCACCAGGATGGATATCGGTTGATACATTTTCCCAGGCATTTTCTCAGGCAGAGGACCTGAGAGCCAAAACCTATAGATAAAAGGCTGAGTTTCTTTTCTAAAATATTAAGATTGTAGGTTCTATCAGTCAGAATATCAAGGTCAGGGTCAAGTGCTGCTTGGCTAGCTTTGCAGAAGGAAATGAATGTACAGCATAGAAGTGAGCAAAGATAAGAATGCAGTTATCCAGGACTGCACATAGAGAAGGGCTGGATGGCGGTCTTAGTGCTCAGAATACGCACAAAGGAAATTGAATAGCTATGGAAATAAAACAGGACTTGGTATCCCAATAAACCTACAATTCAGAAAAACAAAACAAAAACAGACAAACAAACAAAAACAGAAAGAGACCATAATTCTTCCAGACTATTTACTGGTTTCCATCTAATCTGAGAAGAAGCTGCTTTCAAACAAGCAAAAAGTAAACTGGGAGGTTTTGTTCAAATTGCTGACATCTCCCGTTTCTTTGCACATCCCTAGAGAATCATACATCTTAGATTTCCCTGATCCTTAAAAATCAGTTTATGGTTAAGAAAACGGCTCAGTTGAAAATTTTATTTGTAAGGCAATCATAAGGACCTGACTTCAGATCCCCAGGGCCCACATAAAATGAGCCCAGCATAGTTGCATCTACCCGAAATCAAGTACTGGAGAAGCAGAAACATGACACCAGAGCATTGCTGGCCAGTCAGCTTCGCCTGAACTGTTAAGTACCAGGTTCACTGACAGACCTTGTCTCAAAAAACAAGGCGGAGGATGACGGAGGATGACGGAGGATGAAGGAGGATGACGGAGGATGACTGAGGATGACACCTGACAGCAACCTTTAGCTCCCAAATGCTTATGCGCAGAATGTTCGCACACATACAACAATAAGTACTTAAATAAATTTAAAATTAAAATATCCAAATGACACAGTCAGACATTAAACAAATACTGCTTAGTTATTTTCAAGTTCAGTCAGAGAACTTGTTTCAAAAGTTAAAGTGGAGAGTGATGGAAAAACACTGGACATCAATCCCTGTTCTCAATATGCAGGCACATATTCAGGCATACTTACATACAAATAATTTACTAAAAATAAAATATCCACTAATAAGTTATAAAATGTTAGTGCTTTTGGATGAGTATCCACAAAAAAAAAAAAAACCAAATTCAAGGATTCTAATGGATTCCAAGAATATGTATATAAACAAAAAACAATACATGTAGATCAAGGCAAAAATGGGTACTATTTCTGAGAAGTTATCATTGGGTGAAGGTATGCTATATTATTAAAATTGAATAGAGATAGGTTTAAAGTCTGCCCGCAACATGTATTAGCTGAGTTTCAAGACAGTTACTTATATCTTCTCAACATCAGTGTTTGCACTATTAATGGAATTGTGTGAACAATTTTTCTTAATGGATTGTTGTATAATTAAATGCACTAATAACCCTGTTACATCTAGCTCAATAGTAAATTTTATACCCTGTTCACATATTTGATACCAAAATAATGGCATATGAAGATAAGGATATACTTGACTTTAAAAGAAATAAAATTGACACAAAAATTGTCAATTAGCAGAAAACAAAATTTATTGTATTTTTATGAAAAGATCAGATTTAGTCCTCACACTTGATCTAAACAGTTGCTGTAAAGCCACAATTCAAAAATAATTCAATTTCTGAGAGCAAGGACAATACATTTTTTATTCTTATTTCTTATTTCTTAGGGAATTTTGTGTTGATCAATATTTATAAACAAATGTTCTTCCTAGGTTTTAAGTCTGCCAACATGTTGTAAAGTTTAATAAAAAATTTCAACTTCTACCTCTACCTCCTCCATAATACTTACTATGTGATGAGATAAAGCAGATAAATAGCCGTATACTTTTGCTAATTTTAGTTTGTGAATCTGAAGCCAGCTCCTTGGAAGACTGGCCTCTTCTGTCATCCTTGAAACAATTTACATTGACTCCGTTTCCTCTGATGGCTTCCTGCCTGTGTTTCTACGTGCTTTCCCTAAAGAAGTGAACATTAGATGCAACATCTCATCAAGAAAAGGCTGGAAATGTCTCATGGATAATTATATTTCTTTTGCAGGGATGAATTCTGATCCTTCTTCTAGGTCACATGTAAATATGACATTTGAAAAACTTTTTTTATAAACAGAGGCAACGATTCTGAAACAATGCAGAAAAGATGCATATAAAGAAGTTGGTGTTGAGAAACCAGAGGGAATTATTACAGTGATTATTTAGTAAACTGAATGTAGAGCAGGACTGACACTCAATATACATCCATTACCATATTTTCCATTAGCTACATGCCATCCTAAGCAATATCACACTGCGATTCCATGGCTAATTTTAGCTTGAGTAATATAAATTATTTCCTGTGTTCAATTTACTTATTTGATATGACAATCCAAAAGAAAAGTGTACCTCTGAACTTTATGTGAAAAATGGCATACAATGTGCTTCTTACCGACACAAGTGAGGTCTGTTTCAATCCGCCCTGCTCCTCTGAGGGAGTTGTAGCAGATACTGCTTTGCTAGGTATCGCATTTTACACTTTGTTTGAATCACTGCTGCTTTACAATTGTTTAACATATTCTGCATATTTCTTGAAAATCAGTGTGAAGTATAGTTGCAATTAGAAAAAAATAATTGAAAATGCTGACATAAAATATCTTCATTATCAGCTATAATTGATGTGGTTTTCTTGAGTAGGTAATTTAGAACTTTGTTGAACATTCATATTTTAAATATATGTTTTAGAATGAAATACTGTAAGTGTCCACTTTTGGACTATATGCAAAATCGAGAAATAGTCACCAAGATACTGGTTTCAATCTTCTGTAATCCAAGTAATGATTAGAGTTACAAGAAACAAAATTTTGCAAAAAAAAAAATGCCATAATTTTTATGTGTATATATCTCAACAACCTTGTATACCAGAAAAATATCTTTATCACTAAGTATTATTTTATAAGGATAATAAAATTGCATTATCACACACTTTAATACAGTTGTGATTTATATGTGTTTTTATTAAACTTACTATAAATATAAATACTTACTGTAAATTTTTAAAGCAAAAATTTTTCTTTTTTTTTTAATATTTTGAGACAGGGTTTCTCTGTGTAGCTTTGCGCCTTTCCTGGAACTCACTTGGTAGCCCAGGCTGTCCTCGAACTCACAGATATCCACCTGGCTCTGTCTCCCAAGTGCTGGGATTAAAAATTTTTTCTTTTATGTAAACATTTTCCCTAATAATTTAATATTTAGGTTGGTTTAAAATAGCATGTGTCTATTTAAAGTTGTTTAGAAAAAGAACTGTTCATTCCATATGCTCTTTATAAATGAAAATCTGTAATGGAAGGATGTGCTGTTTATGATCGCCTCACCAGCACAGCTGCTGTAAGTCCACAGTCACTTACATCTCACATTGTGACCCAAGCAGATTTGGATTTATCCAAAGCATTGTTTTATCAGTACTGCTATTTCATCTGTAAAGCTGTTGATTGAACAAAATATTGTTGAGGTTGAAACTTAGTTCATTTAAAATTACTGAAATCTTACATTGTACCTCATATTTTAAAATATTCAATAATTATTCCATTCCATTTATAACCACAAAGGTTGAGAAGCTGTATCTCAAAAGTACCACACATTATAGAGTCCCTGAGTTATACGCAAAGACCTTTAAAACTAGTACTTAAAGCAAGTGACTAAGTTAAAATAAGTCTTATAAGTCAGCTTATTTGAAACTATCAAAAACAGAATTAGAAATTGACTTATTTTAAACAAATACAACAAAGAAAATTGGGGCTAGATTGTAATTTAGTGGACCATGTGAAAGGCCCTTGGTTTGATTGCTAATACCAACCAACCAAATAACAACAACAACAAAAAAGCATTTTCATATGGGAAACAGATGGATGTGATATTGGAGCTCATATTAAATACAAAGCCCAGATCCAGGAGCAGATTACCTCCCTTGGATTTTGGAACTGTTGTCCAGTGAGATCCCTTTAATGCCCATGCAATATAGGCTATTGCCAATTTCACTGTTTATTCTGCAGAACTCGAATGTTAAGACTTTATTGCAGAACCATAGACTGTGGAACAATCAAGCTCTAGTGGAAGCTTGATCCCTATTTCCTAGCTTACATCCAGCTTACATAGGGCTGGGAAGTGCTATGCATGCTACTGGAGAAAAGTCATCATCTATCAGCCCCAGCTGTGAACTCTGAGAGCTGCAGTAAGGACTGGACTGGCAAAGTATGCCCACTGGTGCAATGGTAACGTGAACATCATGGGGCTAACCAACTACTTTATGGTTGTATTTAAGGCCCACTCTACAAATTGAAACCTATACTTGGCATCATTATGTGGGCCAAGGACCTGTGGCTAGAGATCATAGGCCCTAGGGTAGAATCTACTACTAATGTTCTACTATATAAACATAAATTGAAACCAAATCCTAATAACTTGTCATTGTTCCCATATATTAAGGCATCTATAAAGCCTTATCAAAGAAGTTTCTGCTTGAGGTAAATGGAAATTAGCACAGGGATCCACACCTAGTTGAGTTATAGACAATGACTCTGGAATACTCAGCCCTACATGGGATGTCCGTATAACACACTCCTTCCAAGGTTCTTATGAGTCATAAAAAAAGGTGTCAGAAAAATTATGAAGGCAAAGGTGGTTGGAAACTACTATGAAAGAGTACTTTCTGGACACATCAGAGTAGTTGTGCATAGGAACTGAGAATGGTTGTGGCAGCTTTAACATGCTCAAAACAGAAAAATTCCACCATAAAAATGGAAAATATCATACAATGTTTCACCATTAACTGAGGAGCTATTGATAATTTATTGCTGCTGGGAGAGTTTCGTTTCTTATTGTTGCTGTTGTTGTTGTTGTTGTTGTTGTTGTTTTATGTGAGTATATAGACCATGCTCAGTTGAAGGCCATACATCCAAAATATATGGGCAGCACACATTGGTCTTGATGGGGTCTTAAGACAACTCCAAAAAGAGTACTAGTTTGGTGGGTAGGGTAGGGTGCTGTATTTGAAAGGACTTGGGGAAAGAGGAATGACTATAGTCAGAAGACATTGTATGAAATTATCAAAATAAAATATCAATGATTTTGTTCATAAATGAATCAGGAGAGTTAACTAAATCAGATAAATTCCCAAGATCTGTCTCCTGTTTAATCTGCTAGATCTTTATCAGAATATTTATACTCACTCTGTTGTCATTGTATACAGTCATTAAAATAGATTCTATTCATGTACTCATGGGCCAAGGCTAGATCCTGGGCATGGTTTCCAGGAGAACTCACAGTAGGCCTCAGTACTCTGTGATAGATAGTAAGAGTAAAATCTCTTCCAGTTTGGGGGTGGAGGAAGCCACCATCAGCTAATGATAAAGCGAAGCCTTAATTTATACTGACTGTAGTAGGGTGGCACCATCTTGACAGTGGTTTAGCTGTGTCTCCTGGGTTGAGTTTAAGCCTGTTTTTATTGTTTCCGGATCTCCTTTGCTTGTGATTTACTGCAAGTCTTTCAATATAGGATTAAATTGAAGAGGTTAATGAAGTATTTTAGTACTGTCTATATGGAGACAAGGCATGAATTTTGGTGAGTAAATAGTTGTTTATAAGCAAGTGAATTTGACCATCTGAGTAATTTATAGTCCTGAGGAGGTGACTGCTAAATAAATTTGTTTTTTGGAAGTATGGGCTACTCTGGAGTTCTAGAAAAAAATGTTCTGTATTTCTTTACAATCTTATTATTGGGTAAGAATCTTTGAAACAAAATTTAAAGCCTTGTAATATGCGTAATCTTGAGAGGTGAACTCTGAGACCCAAGGTTACCAGTTCTCAGAATTTAAAATCACTACCTGTCTGCAGCAGAAATAGATGACAGTAAAAAATAAATTCTTCTATATAAATGGATCTTATATCATCTCGTTATAAAAACAATAATGGTGGGGTTAGTGCTAGGTAAAAGTATGAACCACTTAATCAATCTATGGCATATATATATATATATATATATATATATATATGCATGTGTGTATTCTAAATATTTTTATTTCATGAACTTGAGGAAAGATAATTAAATTTTGAGCAGTGATGTTTCTATTGTATTTTATACATCTGGTCTATTCATTTTCTAAATTGTGTAGTAGATGAACCTGAAATGTAGAACTAGACTCCTAGACTCCTAGACTCTAAGATATGTCCAAGAAATGAAATGTGTTCACATGGAAGTTTTGAACATTAATGTGGCTGACAGACCACATGGCATCCACATTAAAGCATCAGCTGGGTGCTAAAGTACGTAGCAATGGCCTTGGTATAGTTTTAGAATGATTGTGAGTAAGAAATACAGATTCATGAAACAAAATTGCATTTGTCATTATAACAATATGCATGCAATGATTTTCTCCAGAGTACTCTTGTATTTAAGAAATCTCTTAGTTATATGAATTCTTTCCTCCTTCCCTCCTTCCTTTCCTTTCCTATTCCTCCCTTCTTTTCCTATCTTTCTTAATTTTTTCTCTTTTGGCTTCCTTCATTTTTCCTTCTTTCTCTTTGTCTTTAATTTTTCATTCTATTCTGCAACTGGATATATCTCAAATCGGGTTAGCTACTGTACAAAGGCTGTTGAAAGACATATGCGTATGAATGGGAAGTAAAAATGTGGACATGTCTTTATAATGTACCTGAGAACTGTAAATTCATCCCATGTGTTAATGAAGGTACCACATTCACTGGGGCAATTGTTTTCATGTGAGTTTAATGGTGTCTTTATGGTGTGGCCAAGTTCATTTACATCCCTCGAAATAATATCGCTTGACTAATTTCTTCTTCTATTTCAAGAGCTCATTGGAGGTAGTTCAAACCTAATTAGAATATTCATGTAAACTCTGCTTGCTTCTCACTACTGCAGATTCCTTTTGATATGCAACAGCATATAAAACCATAAGGAAAATTTTTCATCAAAACATTCAGGAATGAGGTCAACATAATATGAAGTTTACATCTTTTTAATAAAATAATAAAATGTTAGTGATTTACCCAAGGACTTCTTATTTGTTTTATAAGATGTAACCTACAATTCAAATGCAGCATACTGGTCACTTGCATATTGTCATGATTATCTATTTAGATAATAGTTCCTGCCATTTAAAGGGTAGTTGAAAATACTTTGAGAAAGGGGGTTGTAATAATTAAGTAGAAGTTTGTGGCGATTGCTAAGGTCTGACTTCTGAATCAACTTTGAGACATACCTCTAACTTAGTCTAGAAATGTGTTTCTAGATCTCTGACTGAAGGGTGGAGACCAGCTGTTAGCATGGGTGGCACATTCAAACAGTCGGCAGATACTAAAGAGCTCCCAGGAAAAAGTAGCATGTGTGTGGCTGCTCTGTTGCTTCTTTTGGAGCTGCTGTTGTGATGTTCTACTGCCCCCACACCCAAGATTTGAGGTCTGTGGCTTTCAACTTAGATGCAACACAAACGATTTGCAAAGGGTGCCAAGGTTTTTGTTCCAGATGGGAATTGATAAGGTCTCCAGCGTTTTGAACTAAGGAAGTGCTGGTTTCTATTCCTCTTCAACATCTAAATGGCCATTGTTGGACTATTTGGCTGCTGTTACATAATATTATATATTTATAATGTATATTTCTGTTCTTCTAGAGAATCTTGCCTAATAACCTGTTAAATGCTATCACTGTATTCTTTGGTGCTAACGTCTGAAAATCCTGGAGTTCAATAGATGTCTATTACTATCCTTGTATCATTGAGAATCACTCGTATAGGAGAATCATGTGCATATGTTTTCTATCAGAAATGAAAATGCTGAAAGTGTATATCAAATTTGCTAAAATAAGCACCAGCATTTTAGTGTTCTATTTTGTTCATAAATTATAGTTGCTAGCTGTGAGACAGGAGAGCTGGTCCCCACATCTTCCATCAATGCTCTGCACGTCACTGTGGTGGCTTCATACATATATGAGCTGTGCCAACATATGTCATAGCCAAAAAAGAAAAAAAATGACATGGAGCTGCTGAAAGCATTAAATCTTCAAGTTAAAGATAAAAACCAATGTGCATTAGAGTATTGTAGATATGGGCATGTCTGTGTTGATAAACAAAGATAAGATTACAGTAAAAATAAACTAAATGACCTAAGGCAGGGAGCTTCCTTTCCAGCTTGCAAACATCAAGAAATAGAAAGCATAAGAATCTCTGTAAAATAATTAACCACTTTAAAAACACATGCTTAAAAAGATTTAAAATTATATTTTCAAAATTAGAATAACTTTCTAAATATAACTATAAAATTAAACTTCAAGCATCTGTGATGTGCCTATACATATATAATCAAGGAAAGTAATCAGGAAAATGAATATTCCTAGTGGTTCTGGCAAATGTGCCCAAATATACTGCATTTAACAGTTCAGAATGAAACATAGGTCAAGATTCTGAGTCCATATAGAGTTGACATTTCTACCTGGATACCGCGTGCTTCATCACAGGAAGGAAATAATGTGTCTGAGAAAAGTAGGAATTTCCAAAGTGGGACACTATTCTCGCTTCACATTTATACATTCTGAACTATTCAGCTGTGCTTACAAATGGAAATGGGGATCAGTATTTTACCTACATGGCAACAAAATAAACACAGTAATACCAAATCTGTTTGAAAATTCAGATCAATTTTAGTAGCTTACTGATGGTTCCGCTGTTCTCTTGACCAGTTTCACCTTCTATGATTTGAGCTACTTCTAATCTATTGTGGCTCAAAGCTCTTAAATAGAAAATTTCAGAAACAGAATTATTCATATCCTAAATTCTGTGTTGAGCCTCATAAGGAAATATGGCACCTTTCCATATGAGTCATTCTTTGCCCAGCCAAATAT
Source organism: Peromyscus attwateri (assembly GCA_902168425.1). NCBI lineage: Eukaryota > Metazoa > Chordata > Mammalia > Rodentia > Cricetidae > Peromyscus > Peromyscus attwateri. The sequence continues at coordinate 17,732 of CABHPP010152771.1, forward strand.
CACATCTTTTCTGTCTAGTTCATCACTTTCTAGCAGTCATGGGTACCAGAGTGAATACAGAGGACTGCAGAGCTCACTTCTAAGTAGTCATCCTTTTACTTAACAGCGGTTCTAAAGTGTAAGACCAGTGATGATAGGCAAAGAAGAATTATATAAAGAATCAATAAATTATATTCATAAAAAGGAACATGGAAAATAAAATGGAGAAGCTATTAAGGTCCATGATAAGTTATCCCCATTTGTGCCTACATTATGAGTTAAACTGTGTCATGGGGTTATAAATATATAAAGCTAGAACAAAATACAGTATGCATCATGTTTTGTTATGTATACAGTTTTAAGCATGTAGTGAAGATCTGCCAACATATTCCCTGTACATAATGAGAGGCCACTCTAATTTTGCAGTTGAAATAAGTAACATAGTTACAACCAATTATTTAGAAAAAATAAAGAAGCAAATTAACAAGAACACAGCAGTTCTAATATTTAATAGCATACACTTATTTTTGCTTTGTTCTGTGCTAACACTGATATCAGGAGCAAAATGCCTCATAATAAATATATGTATAATAGTAATACAATATGTAGGTAGATATAGGCTTTTTTCTTTATAGTTAACTTTATCAATTTCATAGTACCATTAGTAGCATTCATGTTCACAACATTTTTGAGGATTCAGTTTTTAGAAGATAAAATATCAGGCCTATGAATTTATTGTAAACTGATCATATCAAATTAGGCAAATTGAAATCCACTTAGTGGAAGCAGATGATTTATTTCAGATAGAATTTGTGAGTGTACAATAATGATAACATTTTAGTATGAAATTGAAATATATAAAAAGGAACTTATTTCTGTTTTTTTCCCCAAATAATGGTATAGTGTCTCTCTCCCTCTTTCTCTCAAGTACGGAAATATGAAATGTGTTCCCCCAATTTAAAATATTGTTTGAGGGCAATTGGGGGGGTGAGTTAGGGGGAAGGGGAGGGGGGCGGGAGGGGGGAGAACAAGGGAATCCATGGCTGATATGTAGAACTGAATGGTATTGTAAAATAAAATAAAATAAAATAAATATTGTTTGATAATTTTGTTTGGATTGATGATAACAGAACATAAGTGAAATCACTTTGAAAGTAATGACATGAAATGTTTCTTCTAAGATATGTCAATATTAGGAGCTTTGCTGTTAGGCAGTAATGCAAAATTTGAATCAGACAATATCAGCACCTATTAAGGTCATCACAGGAGACATGAGAAATACAAAATATACCAAAGAGACTTGAATCTTTAGCCACTTAACTTAATACCCTTAAAAAAATTATGGTTATCTCATTTCTACATGTGTCTTAAAAACTGACCTCTTCATAATTTGGGGAACTATAACATTGATCATAGAATTGTTATAAGACTCCATATGCATAGAGAATAAAATTGCATAGGTTGACTTGCTGTAGCTTACTCAATTTTTTAACTAATTTCAAGGTCCATAGTTTACAACTGAGAGAATGATTTTACTCTACTCATCCCTGAAGGCTCCCGTACTAATATACCTCATACTAATGAAGTTAAAAATTTTCAGGAACCATGAGTGTATTTTGATACCATATCAAGGCAAATCCTCAGTAAAATTGCTTTTCACAGCATATATATTTTTCCCTGACATAATATGGAATATTGAATAAACACATTCATTAATTTTGTGGAACACATAAACTGATTCTTAAGTGAATGGGCATACCTTCATATATCATAACCTAGAGCTTTTAGGAACAGTGTAATAATAGCTAATGCTTCATAAGCATCCCAGACACTGCTCTGAATGTTTTTCTTGTGTGATCTTTGGTGTAACCTTGCCTGCAGCCTTCCAGAAGGCAAGAGCTTTTGCTATCCTCATCTTACAAGTGATGATCTAAAGCACTTGGGAAAGGGGGGAATTGACCAAAGTTAGAGTCTAAACTAACAGAAGCTGCATTTGAAGGGAGTCAGTCAACTGTAGGAACTGTGCTCTTCATCGTGATGGTGAACTTTTGCATGGTCAAGTATTAAGTGTTCCTTAGCAACACTAGTACTTGAATTAGCTTCAGAGATTTTGAAATGATGAACCACCTGTTCTACATAAAGAACATAGGATGTATTGCATCTTTGTTATGAGGATGTGGCAGCCAGCTTTGCTCTGTGGCATGGCAGGCTTAGGCAGCATTCTAAAGGTAGAGTTGGTGAATCTTCTGTGCCTAAATTTAAAACTCAGGAGTTACTGAGCCCGGGTAATCTCATAGGTATTTGAACGTTTCTCTTTCCTTCAGTGGGATATCACTAGGCTCAACTGAGGTTGAGCATTTCCCTTTTGCAGAGAAGACAAAATGAAATTCCAGTGAGTTGAACTCTGGTTACCTAGTTTCTGATTAGGGAAAACCTTGTTAATACCTGAGTGTCCAGGTCCTTTTTCAAAATATTTCTTCCTCCTTTACTTCTGACCCCTAAAGTTGGGGTTTTCTCCATTATTTGCTGTGAGAACTTGGCTGGGCTCCTGGAATCATAAGAATGAATGTTCTGCTCATGGCTTCCAGCAGGTCTTCAGGCAGCTCCTGCCCGCTGCCTGGAATTGGTTCTGTGGAGATTTCTATTCCCATGTGTTGTAATCCTCTGTATCCACCTCTTGGTTTGTACTATGACCTTGACCTTACTTCTTTTCCAGATCTGAAAAGAACTGGTGATGCTTTAGTTTGCTCAGATTTATTGATTCTTGTTAGCACAGACTAGCAATTTCCATGCTATAAACACATGCATGCACACACGTGTGCACACGTACACACACACACACACACACACACACACACAAGACACATGGGAAAATGGGAGTCCCTACCTTTATCAATCTTTGAACTGACTTTGTGTTGTGTTTAGCTTCTGTTTTTCTGGATACAGAAGCTTCATATCTATGTACTATATTTTATGCATCTTTAAAATGAACAGTATTACATTTGATGCTAAACACCCTCAAAAATAAGAACTATTAAGTTGTTTTCATTATCTTCCTCTTCTTAAATGCTATGATGTTTTATGATTTTTCTGATGACCAATGACTTGCACTTTACTTAAATATTTTCATATTTTGATAATGTTCTAGCCTTTAAAAAAGCTATCACAATTATCTGTGATAGCTAAAATGTGAAACAACCATCCTAGGTGCACACACAGCCCTAAGTACCTTACTGGACTGTTAATGGTCATTGTACACTTGCACAAATAGTCTGAGAGCTCAATATGTTCCCACTTGTCAATCATTCCTAAGAAAATATGCTGCAAATGAGAATTTTGTTTAAAGCTACTTAGAGTATTATAAAGGAAAATATTTGAGGGGCAGAAACAGTAAGATACGTAATTTTTCTGGCAAAACATTTTTCTAGATTCTTTTCAGAACAACAGGTGATAACCCAATACTGTATTCATGCAAATAAAATTTCCCCAAAGACCACAAGTCTATTTTTCTCAAGTAGAATCTTCTCTCATTAAAAAAAAAAAAAAACAAGAGCAAGCTACAAACAATATTTTGGTTACAAACCGTTATGTTTTGATTGAGGAAAGATCAGCATGGTTCAAAAGCATCATTCTTTTTCTGACTAGACTAACATTTTTCTTTTTTGTACTTTGTAACTTAGAGCCAGAAATACTAATCAAATAATCCCATGGTTTATAATATTTTCCTAGTAGCCTCCTTCTCCACTATGTTCCATAATATACACGCAGGATTCGAAAGTCTAATCATTTAGTCAATGGATATATAGTTAGTGCTGCTCTGTGTATGGCTTGAGTCTGCACCCACAAAGACTCATGTATTGTAATATGGGACCTCGGGTTGGCCACACTAAAGGGTGGGCTGAGTGGGAGGAACTAGGCCAGTACCCATGGGAATCCTGAATTTGTTATTGTGAGCTTACAGCCTGCCCTTCCCTCTGGCCTTGTGTTTATTTTGTGATCTTTTCTTCATACACATTTCAACCATGTTGCCCTCTATTATTATGTCCTTGCCAAGCCAATGTGCTAATGCCCTTGGTTGTGCAACCTCCACAACTGTGAATTGAATAAACTACCTTTGGTATTTATTATTGTAATTAAATTAATTTGACTGGGGTCCTATAATATCCTAATCGTATGTCTGTCAGGCACCAAAACCACTTTATTATATATACCACAGTTCTTATCTGACTGATGTCACACAGCTCCTAAAGAGTTTCACAAACTAGGTCTGTATTCTTACTCTACTGTAGTCTAAAGGGTTTTCAAATCACCACTCTGCATTTTGTCCATGAATTAGATGCTGGTGTAAGGAATAACCTCACATACTCTTAATTGCATCTCTGGTTTATGTAAATGAAATTCTTATATAAATGAAAGTGACAAGAGAGATTTTTCTCCTTATAACTCAGAGCAAAGCTTGTGCAAAAGGTTCCTTAGCAGGTAGTGCTTATATTCCCATTCTCCTAGTATAAATCTTCCTGATACAGAAGCAAGGGGAGAGGAATAACATGTTAATAAGAAAAACCACAGGTTTTACATAGCTTGCATCACTTTATTACCTCCACCAAACATCAGCTGCTTTGTCAGTGTATCTGGTTTAGTCCTGGAACATGACAGATGTCATTGATGTGAAAGGAAAGAAATGTAGAATGAGGAAAGGAAAAGATCAACAGAGATACCAGAAGCCCCTGCAGCTTACTCTTTTCCACAGGTGCCCCCATATGCACTGTGCATCAGACACAGCCTAGAAAAACATACAGCCAGTTTCCAGAAAAGGGATGTAGATGACTTCCTCCTTTTGTTCTAGACGGCACATTATTCATGCTGTTCCTGGCACCAAAGGATAAATTAGACTGTCTGAATATTCTTGGCAGAATAGAAGCTATAATGGCAAACTGAATTATACAGAATTCTGAAGGAAATGCAATAAAGCTTGTAATAGGACAGATCAACCCAGAAGTTAAACTCAAGGAAAAGTCCATTGCTTTTAAGTTGTCTGTTTACCGGAGACACTGTCTTCTATTCTAGAATAAAGCAATTTGAGCAAAGCATCTGCATCATGGTAAGCTCCACCCCATAGTACATGCGGAGGAGTGTGGGCTGAGGGTGGATGAAATAGGTTATGGCAGAATACTGAGACTGGCTGATAATTTCATCATGATCACAATCTTCTCAATAATACTGTTGAACAAAGTAATAGTGTTTTCATTTGTCTTCTATTGCTGGGATGAAACACCAGGAACAGAAGTGACTGTGGGAGGAAAGTTTTTAATTGGCTGACATGTTCTG
>CABHPP010152772.1:0-23020 GCA_902168425.1 Peromyscus attwateri
AGAAGAAGAAGAAGAAGAAGAAGAAGAAGAAGAAGAAGAAGAAGAAGGAGAAGAAGAAGAAGAAGAAAAATTCCCTTAAAGAAATTGACGAAAAGACAAACAAAAAAAATCAATAAATCCCTTAAAGAAAGCCAAGAAAAAAAATCAAACAGGTGAAGGAAACAGTTAAATACTTGAAAATTGAAATAGAGGCAAAAAAGAAAACAAAAAGGAAGAGAATTCTGGAAATGGAAAATCTGGGTAAACAAACAGGAACTACAAATGCAAGCATAACCTATAGAATATAGGAGGTAGAAGAGAGAATCTCAGGTCTTGAAGATATGAGAAAGGAAATCCATTCCTCAGTAAAAGAAAATGTTAAAGTCAACAAGTTCTTAATGCAAAACATCCAGGAAATCTGGGACACCATGAAAAGATCAAACTTAAGTGTTGTGTGATATTTTGTTTGTGTTCTGACAAATAAAGCTTGCCTGGAGATCAGAGGGCAGAGCTAGCCACTAGTTAACCACAGAGGCTGAGAGTGGTAGGGGTGGTTCACACCTTTAATCCCAGCACTGGAGAGGCAGAGAGGAAACGAAAAGGTGGAACAGAGACAGGATCTCGGGGCCCCTTTGTATCAGAGGATCTAGAGAGGTAAGAAGTCACTGGAAGAAGGAGAAGAATTCCAGCTCAAAGGCACAGGAAATATATTCAACAAAATCATAAAAAAGACTTTCCCATAGGAAATGCCTATGAAGTTACAAGAAGCTTACAGAACACCAAATAGACTAGACCCCCAAAAAAAGTCCCCTCACCACATAATAATCAAATTACTAAACATACAGAATAAAGAAAGAATATTAAGAGCTACAAAGCAAAAAGGCCAAATAACATATAAAGGCAGACGTATCAGAATTACACCTGATTTCTCAATAGAGACTCTGAAAGCCAGAAGGTTCTGGATAGACACTAAGAGACCAGGGATGCCAGCCAAGGTTACTATACCCAGCAAAAATTTCAGTCAACATAGATGAAGAAAACGAGATAGTCCATGACAAAACCAGATTTAAACAATAACTATCCACAAATCCAGTCCTACAGAAAGTTCTAGAAGGAAAGTTCTAGAAGTAAAACTCCAACCCAAGGAAGTTAGCTGCACCCATGAAAACACATGCAATGGATAATCTCATACCAGAAAATCCCTAAAAAGGAAAATACACACACACTACCACTGCTACCACCAAAACCAAAAAATAACAGGAATTAACAGTCAAGAGTCATTAATATCCCTTAACATCAGTGGGCCCAATTTACCTATAAAAAGACACAGGCTAACAGAATGGATATGTAAAAAGAATCTATTCTTCTGTTGCAAACAAAAAACACACCTCAACTTCAAAGATAGACATTACTTCAGAGTAAAGGCTTGGAAAAAGATTTTCCAATCAAATGGACCTAAGAAACATAGCTATACTAATATCTAACAAAATAAACTTCAAACTAAAATTAATCAAAAGAGATGGAGAAAGACATTTCATATTTATCACAGGAAAAATACATCAAGAGGAAGTTTCAATTATGAACATTTATGCCCAAATACAAGAACACACACATTTGTAAAGGAAACATTACTAAAGCTTAAATCACACATTAAACCCCACACACTAATAGTGGGAGACTTCAACACCCAAGTTTTACCAATGGAAAAGTTTGCCAGACAGAAACTTAACAGAGAAATAAGGGAACTAATAGATGTTATGACTCAAATGGACTTAACAGATATCTACAGAACATTTCACTCAAACACAAAAAAATACCTTTTTCTCAGCATCTCATTTAACGTTTTCTAAAACTGACCACATACTCAGTCAAAAAACAAACCTCTACAGATACAAAAAAAAAAAAAAATTCTGTATCTTATCTGATCACCATGGCTTAAAGTTAGAATTCAACAACACAAATTGCAGAAAGCCTACAAACTCATGGAAACTGAACAAATCAAACAAAACTACAAACTCAAGTGAATAAGCACTGTGTCATAGAATATTATTTTAAGGTGTGTTACTTTTGTTTACACTACATTTGTTTAACTCTATGAGGCTGTGTTACTTTGCCTGCCTAAAATACCTGATGCTAAGAAAGAGCTGACTGACTAATAGTGAGACAGGAGAAAGAAATAGGCAGGGCTGGCAGGCAGAGAGGATAAATGGAAGGAGATATTCTTGAAAAGGTAAGTAGCCAGAGAAGGAGGAGCACTCTAGGGGCCAGCCACCCAGCTACACAGAAAGCCATGGCATAAGAGTAAGATTTGCAGAAGTAAGAAAATGGGGAAAACCCAGAGGCAAAGGTAGTAGGGAAAGCTAGAAACAAGTCATTCTAAGACTGGGTATTCATAATTAAAAATTGGCCTGTGTGAGTGATTTCTTAGGGTGCAGTCTGGCAGGCCCCCCAAAATAAAAAAAAGAGCAAAAGCAAACACCACCACCACCACTGGATCAAGGAAGAAATAAAGAAATTAAACACTTACCAAAATTTGATAAAAATGAATGTGCAACATAGCCAAATTTATGGGACACTATGAAAGCAGTGATAAGAGGAGTAGCAATACGTGCATACATAAAGAACTTGGAGAAATCTCACACTAGGGATTTGAAGATCTAGAACAAAAAGGGGAACACTCACCCAAGAGGAATACAGGACATGAAATAATCAAACTGAGGGTTGAAATCAATAAAATAGAAACAAAGAGAACAATAAAAAAAAAGAAACAAAAAGTTAGTTCTTTGAGAAAAAAAATCAACAATATAGACAAACAATTAGCCAAATTAACTAAAGGACAGAGAGAATATCCAAATTAATAAATTCAGAAATGAAAAAGGGGATATAATAAGAGACACTGAAAATCCAAAGAATCATTAGATCATACTTCAAAAACCTGTAATCCACAAAATTTGAAAATCGAAAGGAAATGGGCAATTTTTTGGATAGGTACCACATACCGAAAATACATCAAGATCAGATAAACAATTTAAATAGACTTATAACCCATAAAGAAATAGAAGCAGTCATTAAAAGTTTCCCAACCAAGGCTGGGCAGTGGTGGCACATGTCTTTAATCCCAGCACTCAGGAGGCATAGCCAGGCAGATCTCTGTGAGTTCAAGACCAGCCTGGGCTACAAAGTAAGTTCCAGGAAAGGTGCAAAGCTACACAGAGAAACCCTGTCTTGAAAAAAAAAAAGTTTCCCAACCAAAAAAGCAAAAGCCCAAGGCTAGAATTCAGCACAGAATTCTACCAGCACTTCAGAGAAGAGCTAATACCAATGCTCCTCAAATTGTTCCACACAATAGAAATAGAAGGAATATTGCCAAACTCTTTTTATGAGGCTACAGTTACCCTGATACCCAAACCATATATAGAAGTAACAAAGAAAAAGAGTTACAAACCAATCTCCCTCATGAATATTGATGCAATAATACTCAATAAAACACTGGCAAACTGAATCCAACATCAAAAAAATTATCCACTATGATCTTGTAAGCTTCACTCCAGAAATACAGGGGTGGTTCAACATACAAAAAACTGTCAGTGTAATCCATCATATAAACAAACTAAAAGAAAAAAATGTACATGATCATCTCATCAAATGCTGAAAAAGCCTTGACAAAATCTAAGACCCCTTCAGGATAAAGGTCTTGGAGAGATCAGGGAGGTCTTGGAGTGATCAGGGGTACAAGGAACATATCTAAACCTAATAAAAACAATATAAAGCAAGCCAACAGCCAACATCAAATTAAATGGAGAGAAACCCAAAGTGATTCCACTAAAATCAGGAATAAGACAAGGGTATCCACTCTCTTCATATCTATTCAATATAGTACTCAAAGTTCTAGCTAGAGCAATAAGACAGCAAAAGGAGATCATGGGAATACAAATTGGAAAGGAAGAAGTCAAACTTTCATTATTTGCAGATGATATGATACTATATATGAGTGACCACAAAAATTCTACCAGGGAACGCCTACAGATGATAAATACTTTCAGTATTGTGGCAGAATACAAGATTAATTTTTAAAAAAACAATAGCCCACCTAACACATGATAAATGGACTGAGAAAGAAATCAGAGAAACATCACCCTTTACAAAAGCAACAATAATGTAAAATATCTTGGCATACCTCTAACAAAACAAATGCAAAGCCTGTATGACAACTTTAAGTCTTTGAAGAAAGAAATTGAAGAAGATATCAGGAAATGGAAAGATCTCCCATGCTCTTGGGTAGGTAGGATTAACAGATGTAAATCAAATGATAACCAGGCTATAATCCACAACCCCAGAGAAGCTAAGTAACAAGAAGGACCCTAAGAGGACACATGGATTGCCAGGGGAAATGGAAATAGGTGAGATTTCCTGGGTAAACTGGGGGTGGGGAATGGGGCAGGGGAGATGAGATGGGGGATGGGATGGGAACATGAGGTATCATAATGGCTGAATTGGGGGAGGAATGGAGAGGGAGAGCCATGGAAGAGATCTTGATAGAGGCGGCCATTATGGGATTAGGGAGAAACCTGATGCCAGGGAAAATCCTAGGAATTCATAAGGATCACCCCAGCTGAGACTCCTAGCCATAATGGAGAGGCTGCCTGTACCCACCTTCTCCTGTAATCAGATTGGTGACTACCCTAATTGTCATCATAGAACCTTCATCCAGTAACTGATGGAAGCTGATGCAGAGATCCACAGCCAAGCACTGGACTGAGCTCTGGGAGTCAAATTGAAGAGAAGGAGGAGGGATTGTATGAGCAAGGTGGGTCAAGAACCTGACAGGGAAACCCACAAAGACAGCTGACTGGAGCTGGTGGGAGCTCAGGGACTCTAGACAGACAGCTAGGGAGCCTGCATGGCACAGACCTATGCCCTATGCATGTGGGTGATAGTTGTGTAGCTTAGTATGTTTGAGCTGGCTTTTTGAAACGTATTACCTATTGTGGGATGACTTGCTAAGCCTTGATGCAGCGGGAAGGAGCTTGCTCTTTCCTCAACTTGGTATGTCATGCTTTGTTGACTCCCATGGGAGGCCTTACCCTTTCTGAGGAATGCATGGGTGAGGTAGAAAGGAGGTTGGGGGAAGGAACAAGATGAGAAGAGGAAGGGGAGAATGTGGTTAATATGTAAAATAAATTTTAAAACTTCAATTAAACAAAAGAATGGCTTTCTCATATTGCCATGTTTATTTTCTTGTTACTTCTATGTATTTATTCTTTGTTTGTTTATTTACTTATTTATGTTATTTGGAGTTCAAGTTTTATTTGTGTCTAACTCAAGCCTCAAAAATATAGTTATCTATCATTAAAATTTTTTCTTCCTTTTTTTAATTAAGAGATTTTTTTCATTCATTTTATATATCAACCAAAGATTCCCCCGTCCTCCGTTCTCCCACTCCCCTGCACTTCCCCCCAACCCACCCCTTACTTCCACCCTCTCCAAGGCAAGGTCTCCTGTGGGGAGTCAGCAGAGCCTGGTACATTCACTTGAGGCAGGTCCAAGCCCCTCCTCCAGGGCAGAAATATCTGTAAATGCTCATAAACAAATCCATATGCCACATGAAGAAATGACAGCTCATTCTTCTGTCATCCTTCTAACATTTTGCCGCTGGAAAATCAGAATTTGGGAGGTTTCCTTGGAAAATTCAAAACTATAAAATTTTGTGTCATTCATCTTACAAGAGAATCCCAAGTTTCTTTTCTTCTTTCTTTCAATTTTCTTTTTTTTCCATAAATTATCTCTGGCAGCACAAACTTAAGCACCCACAGAGGACAGACCTTTGACCATAGGAAAAAATAGGATAAAGTTTCCCTGAAAATAACTTTCCTCTCACCAAATCTTTATTTTGCACTTATTTCTTTAACCTCTTTTTTCTATTGTGTATTTAGTATAATTACATTATTACTCTCTTCTTTTTTTCCCCTCCAATCTTTCTCATGCCCACCCCCATTACTTACTCCCTCTCAAATTCATAGCTTCTTTCCCTTTGATTATTATTGTAACATATACAAACATATAGATACGTAAGTATATACACACAACCTGCTAAATCCAGTCAGAGAAGCTTGTATACATATGATTTCAGGGCAAATCATTTGATATCAGATGATCAATTAAGGCGATCATTTCTGGGGAAGACTTATTCTCCCTCTTTCACCAATGATTAATTATAGGTACTTCTTTTTTTAGGAGTGGAGCCCTGTGAGATTTCCCTCATCCACATTAGCATGTCTACGGGTGTCATCCTTCTTTGGATAGTTTTTAGGTAATCATGTTATTAAGAATTCATGGGTGTAAATTCTCTGTCTTTCCTATTGGCACTATTTCATAGCATACTTCCTTTATCTCTGGCTGGGTACCACATGGTGAGTTGCTCTTTGTATTTTGACCAGTTCTGGTTTTCTATGATAGTTCCATTTGCTGCAAAGAGAAGTTTCTTTGAGTAGAGGAGAAAGTCATACTTCTCTGTGTGTATAAGTATAAATTTTAGAATGCAGTTAGTATTTAGGTTGGTCTAGTAGTAGTAGGTGTTCTTTTAAGATCTATGATCACACTATCCCTGAATAGTTGGCTAGATTTCCTGTACCAGGCATGACTTCCCTCCTGTCATGTGGGTTTTAAATACAATTAGATGGTGGTTGGTTATTCCTAAGATATGAATGTCATTTTTGCACCTTTAGGAATTGTGGTTGTGGTTCATAATCACCACAACTATGTAGGACTTTTGCTTATTTTCATCCCTTGAAAGCTTGCATAGTATATTCTGATAAAATGAAAGCTAGTCTTTAAGGATGAGTCTTTCAGGTCAGATCCAGCTCAAATCTGCTAAGCCCTATATCCAAAATACAGGGTATCTTCAGGACTTATCTCCTAGAAGGCAACCAAGGGCAACACTAATCACCTATATTGTTTTTGTAGTATTTTGGACTCTTAAACAATAATTCAGAAGGAAGTTTCGGATGACGTGTTCTGGGATTATTGTTAGACGGTCTATTACTCTTGTGTCAGTCCAAGTGACATAGTTTCATTTAATAACAATAATAATATATGTATGTGTTTATATAGATAAACTCATATGTATTGTAAGAAATTTTAGGTAAATATGAAATAATATTGTTCTCTGTGTGTTTTTCTACCATTTTTAGTATTATTTATCCCTCCGCCCTCTCTATTCTCCCTCTTCTTCTTGTTGACCTCCCTTACTCTTCTAAAATAAGGTTTCCTTCTCCATTTTCCCCTTCATATCACTCGCTCTTCCTGTGGCTAACTACCATCACTACCTCTACCTATCATGGCCCTTTTTCTTTTTTTTTGTTTTGTTTTCTTTTACGTCTTCATTTTTGCAGTTACTTTAGGTTATACCTTACAACAGAATATTTGAATCTAGGAACTACAGATGAGAGAGAACATGCAGCATTTATCTTTCAGGTCTGTGTTACCTCACTCAATATACTGTTTTCTACTTTCATTATTTCACCTGCAAATATCATGGTGTAATTTTATTTTGATTGATTGATTGATTATATTTATTTTTTACTTATATTTATTCTAACACATAGCTGGGCCATAATACATAATTTGTATCACATTTTCATTATCCTTTCATCTATTGAAGGACATTTAGATTATTTCCACTTCCTGGCCATGGTGAATAGAGCAGCAATGAACACTGCTGAGCTGTTAGTCTGTGGAGTAAGATGTCAAGTCCTTCAGACATACGCCAAGGATATACTGCTGGGTCATATGATAAATTTATTCTTAACTTTTTGAGAATTCTCCACACTGATTTCCATGGTGTCTACACCAGTTTACAACCCTTTCAGCAGTTAATCAGTGTTCTGTTTTCTCCACGTCCCATTCATGATTGGTTAATTGTGTTTTGTTATTGATCTTGGCCATTCTGACTTGCATAAACTGAAATTTCAAAATTGTTTTGATTTGTCTTTACCTAATTCTAAGGATAATTAACATTTTTGAGACATTGTTTAGGTAATTCTGTTTTTTTTTCTTTTTTGAAAGCTCTCTATTTCAGTCCATATCCATATTTTTAATGTCATTAGTTTTGTTTGCTTGTTTTAATTCTTTGTCGTTTGCATTCTCTACACATTCTAGATAATAATTCTCTGTCAGATATATAGTTGGCAAAGATTCTTTCTCCTCTTGTGAATGACCTCTTTGCTTTATTGTTTCCTTACCTTTGCAAAATCTTTTAAGTTTCATGAAGTACCACTTTGTCAATTGTTGTTATCAATTCATGGGCAAATGCAGTCCTATTCAGAAATTCATTTCCTATACCTATAGATATAGTATTAACTATATTTTCTTTTACCTGGTAGCTTATTTTTGATCATGACTTACATGGAATATGATTTTTGGAATCTGAGTTATATTATAAATACCCTCATCTATGACCTCAGTCTAGAAGAACACAAACCTGAAGGAAAAGGAAGTTATTACTGTCACCCTCTGTCAATGCTCTGACATTTCCTCTCTCTCTCTCTCTCTCTCTCTCTCTCTCTCTCTCTCTCTCTCTCCCTCTTCTTGGAAGTAATTGAAGTTGTAGTAGTTGTTGGAACTTTGTGATCTTCCCAGGATGTGTGCAAATACAAACTCATTAATTTTGTCCTTACCTTTATTGAGCTGGGATTCAACTAAATGTATGGGTCTGTGTTCTTATTCAATGATTCATTGATTTCATGACCTTGCCTAGCACAGATCACCAGGATGGATATCGGTTGATACATTTTCCCAGGCATTTTCTCAGGCAGAGGACCTGAGAGCCAAAACCTATAGATAAAAGGCTGAGTTTCTTTTCTAAAATATTAAGATTGTAGGTTCTATCAGTCAGAATATCAAGGTCAGGGTCAAGTGCTGCTTGGCTAGCTTTGCAGAAGGAAATGAATGTACAGCATAGAAGTGAGCAAAGATAAGAATGCAGTTATCCAGGACTGCACATAGAGAAGGGCTGGATGGCGGTCTTAGTGCTCAGAATACGCACAAAGGAAATTGAATAGCTATGGAAATAAAACAGGACTTGGTATCCCAATAAACCTACAATTCAGAAAAACAAAACAAAAACAGACAAACAAACAAAAACAGAAAGAGACCATAATTCTTCCAGACTATTTACTGGTTTCCATCTAATCTGAGAAGAAGCTGCTTTCAAACAAGCAAAAAGTAAACTGGGAGGTTTTGTTCAAATTGCTGACATCTCCCGTTTCTTTGCACATCCCTAGAGAATCATACATCTTAGATTTCCCTGATCCTTAAAAATCAGTTTATGGTTAAGAAAACGGCTCAGTTGAAAATTTTATTTGTAAGGCAATCATAAGGACCTGACTTCAGATCCCCAGGGCCCACATAAAATGAGCCCAGCATAGTTGCATCTACCCGAAATCAAGTACTGGAGAAGCAGAAACATGACACCAGAGCATTGCTGGCCAGTCAGCTTCGCCTGAACTGTTAAGTACCAGGTTCACTGACAGACCTTGTCTCAAAAAACAAGGCGGAGGATGACGGAGGATGACGGAGGATGAAGGAGGATGACGGAGGATGACTGAGGATGACACCTGACAGCAACCTTTAGCTCCCAAATGCTTATGCGCAGAATGTTCGCACACATACAACAATAAGTACTTAAATAAATTTAAAATTAAAATATCCAAATGACACAGTCAGACATTAAACAAATACTGCTTAGTTATTTTCAAGTTCAGTCAGAGAACTTGTTTCAAAAGTTAAAGTGGAGAGTGATGGAAAAACACTGGACATCAATCCCTGTTCTCAATATGCAGGCACATATTCAGGCATACTTACATACAAATAATTTACTAAAAATAAAATATCCACTAATAAGTTATAAAATGTTAGTGCTTTTGGATGAGTATCCACAAAAAAAAAAAAACCAAATTCAAGGATTCTAATGGATTCCAAGAATATGTATATAAACAAAAAACAATACATGTAGATCAAGGCAAAAATGGGTACTATTTCTGAGAAGTTATCATTGGGTGAAGGTATGCTATATTATTAAAATTGAATAGAGATAGGTTTAAAGTCTGCCCGCAACATGTATTAGCTGAGTTTCAAGACAGTTACTTATATCTTCTCAACATCAGTGTTTGCACTATTAATGGAATTGTGTGAACAATTTTTCTTAATGGATTGTTGTATAATTAAATGCACTAATAACCCTGTTACATCTAGCTCAATAGTAAATTTTATACCCTGTTCACATATTTGATACCAAAATAATGGCATATGAAGATAAGGATATACTTGACTTTAAAAGAAATAAAATTGACACAAAAATTGTCAATTAGCAGAAAACAAAATTTATTGTATTTTTATGAAAAGATCAGATTTAGTCCTCACACTTGATCTAAACAGTTGCTGTAAAGCCACAATTCAAAAATAATTCAATTTCTGAGAGCAAGGACAATACATTTTTTATTCTTATTTCTTATTTCTTAGGGAATTTTGTGTTGATCAATATTTATAAACAAATGTTCTTCCTAGGTTTTAAGTCTGCCAACATGTTGTAAAGTTTAATAAAAAATTTCAACTTCTACCTCTACCTCCTCCATAATACTTACTATGTGATGAGATAAAGCAGATAAATAGCCGTATACTTTTGCTAATTTTAGTTTGTGAATCTGAAGCCAGCTCCTTGGAAGACTGGCCTCTTCTGTCATCCTTGAAACAATTTACATTGACTCCGTTTCCTCTGATGGCTTCCTGCCTGTGTTTCCCTAAAGAAGTGAACATTAGATGCAACATCTCATCAAGAAAAGGCTGGAAATGTCTCATGGATAATTATATTTCTTTTGCAGGGATGAATTCTGATCCTTCTTCTAGGTCACATGTAAATATGACATTTGAAAAACTTTTTTTATAAACAGAGGCAACGATTCTGAAACAATGCAGAAAAGATGCATATAAAGAAGTTGGTGTTGAGAAACCAGAGGGAATTATTACAGTGATTATTTAGTAAACTGAATGTAGAGCAGGACTGACACTCAATATACATCCATTACCATATTTTCCATTAGCTACATGCCATCCTAAGCAATATCACACTGCGATTCCATGGCTAATTTTAGCTTGAGTAATATAAATTATTTCCTGTGTTCAATTTACTTATTTGATATGACAATCCAAAAGAAAAGTGTACCTCTGAACTTTATGTGAAAAATGGCATACAATGTGCTTCTTACCGAAACAAGTGAGGTCTGTTTCAATCCGCCCTGCTCCTCTGAGGGAGTTGTAGCAGATACTGCTTTGCTAGGTATCGCATTTTACACTTTGTTTGAATCACTGCTGCTTTACAATTGTTTAACATATTCTGCATATTTCTTGAAAATCAGTGTGAAGTATAGTTGCAATTAGAAAAAAATAATTGAAAATGCTGACATAAAATATCTTCATTATCAGCTATAATTGATGTGGTTTTCTTGAGTAGGTAATTTAGAACTTTGTTGAACATTCATATTTTAAATATATGTTTTAGAATGAAATACTGTAAGTGTCCACTTTTGGACTATATGCAAAATCGAGAAATAGTCACCAAGATACTGGTTTCAATCTTCTGTAATCCAAGTAATGATTAGAGTTACAAGAAACAAAATTTTGCAAAAAAAAAAATGCCATAATTTTTATGTGTATATATCTCAACAACCTTGTATACCAGAAAAATATCTTTATCACTAAGTATTATTTTATAAGGATAATAAAATTGCATTATCACACACTTTAATACAGTTGTGATTTATATGTGTTTTTATTAAACTTACTATAAATATAAATACTTACTGTAAATTTTTAAAGCAAAAATTTTTCTTTTTTTTTTTTAATTTTTTGAGACAGGGTTTCTCTGTGTAGCTTTGCGCCTTTCCTGGAACTCACTTGGTAGCCCAGGCTGTCCTCGAACTCACAGATATCCACCTGGCTCTGTCTCCCAAGTGCTGGGATTAAAAAATTTTTCTTTTATGTAAACATTTTCCCTAATAATTTAATATTTAGGTTGGTTTAAAATAGCATGTGTCTATTTAAAGTTGTTTAGAAAAAGAACTGTTCATTCCATATGCTCTTTATAAATGAAAATCTGTAATGGAAGGATGTGCTGTTTATGATCGCCTCACCAGCACAGCTGCTGTAAGTCCACAGTCACTTACATCTCACATTGTGACCCAAGCAGATTTGGATTTATCCAAAGCATTGTTTTATCAGTACTGCTATTTCATCTGTAAAGCTGTTGATTGAACAAAATATTGTTGAGGTTGAAACTTAGTTCATTTAAAATTACTGAAATCTTACATTGTACCTCATATTTTAAAATATTCAATAATTATTCCATTCCATTTATAACCACAAAGGTTGAGAAGCTGTATCTCAAAAGTACCACACATTATAGAGTCCCTGAGTTATACGCAAAGACCTTTAAAACTAGTACTTAAAGCAAGTGACTAAGTTAAAATAAGTCTTATAAGTCAGCTTATTTGAAACTATCAAAAACAGAATTAGAAATTGACTTATTTTAAACAAATACAACAAAGAAAATTGGGGCTAGATTGTAATTTAGTGGACCATGTGAAAGGCCCTTGGTTTGATTGCTAATACCAACCAACCAAATAACAACAACAACAAAAAAGCATTTTCATATGGGAAACAGATGGATGTGATATTGGAGCTCATATTAAATACAAAGCCCAGATCCAGGAGCAGATTACCTCCCTTGGATTTTGGAACTGTTGTCCAGTGAGATCCCTTTAATGCCCATGCAATATAGGCTATTGCCAATTTCACTGTTTATTCTGCAGAACTCGAATGTTAAGACTTTATTGCAGAACCATAGACTGTGGAACAATCAAGCTCTAGTGGAAGCTTGATCCCTATTTCCTAGCTTACATCCAGCTTACATAGGGCTGGAAAGTGCTATGCATGCTACTGGAGAAAAGTCATCATCTATCAGCCCCAGCTGTGAACTCTGAGAGCTGCAGTAAGGACTGGACTGGCAAAGTATGCCCACTGGTGCAATGGTAACGTGAACATCATGGGGCTAACCAACTACTTTATGGTTGTATTTAAGGCCCACTCTACAAATTGAAACCTATACTTGGCATCATTATGTGGGCCAAGGACCTGTGGCTAGAGATCATAGGCCCTAGGGTAGAATCTACTACTAATGTTCTACTATATAAACATAAATTGAAACCAAATCCTAATAACTTGTCATTGTTCCCATATATTAAGGCATCTATAAAGCCTTATCAAAGAAGTTTCTGCTTGAGGTAAATGGAAATTAGCACAGGGATCCACACCTAGTTGAGTTATAGACAATGACTCTGGAATACTCAGCCCTACATGGGATGTCCGTATAACACACTCCTTCCAAGGTTCTTATGAGTCATAAAAAAAGGTGTCAGAAAAATTATGAAGGCAAAGGTGGTTGGAAACTACTATGAAAGAGTACTTTCTGGACACATCAGAGTAGTTGTGCATAGGAACTGAGAATGGTTGTGGCAGCTTTAGCATGCTCAAAACAGAAAAATTCCACCATAAAAATGGAAAATATCATACAATGTTTCACCATTAACTGAGGAGCTATTGATAATTTATTGCTGCTGGGAGAGTTTCGTTTCTTATTGTTGCTGTTGTTGTTGTTGTTGTTGTTGTTGTTTTATGTGAGTATATAGACCATGCTCAGTTGAAGGCCATACATCCAAAATATATGGGCAGCACACATTGGTCTTGATGGGGTCTTAAGACAACTCCAAAAAGAGTACTAGTTTGGTGGGTAGGGTAGGGTGCTGTATTTGAAAGGACTTGGGGAAAGAGGAATGACTATAGTCAGAAGACATTGTATGAAATTATCAAAATAAAATATCAATGATTTTGTTCATAAATGAATCAGGAGAGTTAACTAAATCAGATAAATTCCCAAGATCTGTCTCCTGTTTAATCTGCTAGATCTTTATCAGAATATTTATACTCACTCTGTTGTCATTGTATACAGTCATTAAAATAGATTCTATTCATGTACTCATGGGCCAAGGCTAGATCCTGGGCATGGTTTCCAGGAGAACTCACAGTAGGCCTCAGTACTCTGTGATAGATAGTAAGAGTAAAATCTCTTCCAGTTTGGGGGTGGAGGAAGCCACCATCAGCTAATGATAAAGCGAAGCCTTAATTTATACTGACTGTAGTAGGGTGGCACCATCTTGACAGTGGTTTAGCTGTGTCTCCTGGGTTGAGTTTAAGCCTGTTTTTATTGTTTCCGGATCTCCTTTGCTTGTGATTTACTGCAAGTCTTTCAATACAGGATTAAATTGAAGAGGTTAATGAAGTATTTTAGTACTGTCTATATGGAGACAAGGCATGAATTTTGGTGAGTAAATAGTTGTTTATAAGCAAGTGAATTTGACCATCTGAGTAATTTATAGTCCTGAGGAGGTGACTGCTAAATAAATTTGTTTTTTGGAAGTATGGGCTACTCTGGAGTTCTAGAAAAAAATGTTCTGTATTTCTTTACAATCTTATTATTGGGTAAGAATCTTTGAAACAAAATTTAAAGCCTTGTAATATGCGTAATCTTGAGAGGTGAACTCTGAGACCCAAGGTTACCAGTTCTCAGAATTTAAAATCACTACCTGTCTGCAGCAGAAATAGATGACAGTAAAAAATAAATTCTTCTATATAAATGGATCTTATATCATCTCGTTATAAAAACAATAATGGTGGGGTTAGTGCTAGGTAAAAGTATGAACCACTTAATCAATCTATGGCATATATATATATATATATATATATATATATATGCATGTGTGTATTCTAAATATTTTTATTTCATGAACTTGAGGAAAGATAATTAAATTTTGAGCAGTGATGTTTCTATTGTATTTTATACATCTGGTCTATTCATTTTCTAAATTGTGTAGTAGATGAACCTGAAATGTAGAACTAGACTCCTAGACTCCTAGACTCTAAGATATGTCCAAGAAATGAAATGTGTTCACATGGAAGTTTTGAACATTAATGTGGCTGACAGACCACATGGCATCCACATTAAAGCATCAGCTGGGTGCTAAAGTACGTAGCAATGGCCTTGGTATAGTTTTAGAATGATTGTGAGTAAGAAATACAGATTCATGAAACAAAATTGCATTTGTCATTATAACAATATGCATGCAATGATTTTCTCCAGAGTACTCTTGTATTTAAGAAATCTCTTAGTTATATGAATTCTTTCCTCCTTCCCTCCTTCCTTTCCTTTCCTATTCCTCCCTTCTTTTCCTATCTTTCTTAATTTTTTCTCTTTTGGCTTCCTTCATTTTTCCTTCTTTCTCTTTGTCTTTAATTTTTCATTCTATTCTGCAACTGGATATATCCCAAATCGGGTTAGCTACTGTACAAAGGCTGTTGAAAGACATATGCGTATGAATGGGAAGTAAAAATGTGGACATGTCTTTATAATGTACCTGAGAACTGTAAATTCATCCCATGTGTTAATGAAGGTACCACATTCACTGGGGCAATTGTTTTCATGTGAGTTTAATGGTGTCTTTATGGTGTGGCCAAGTTCATTTACATCCCTCGAAATAATATCGCTTGACTAATTTCTTCTTCTATTTCAAGAGCTCATTGGAGGTAGTTCAAACCTAATTAGAATATTCATGTAAACTCTGCTTGCTTCTCACTACTGCAGATTCCTTTTGATATGCAACAGCATATAAAACCATAAGGAAAATTTTTCATCAAAACATTCAGGAATGAGGTCAACATAATATGAAGTTTACATCTTTTTAATAAAATAATAAAATGTTAGTGATTTACCCAAGGACTTCTTATTTGTTTTATAAGATGTAACCTACAATTCAAATGCAGCATACTGGTCACTTGCATATTGTCATGATTATCTATTTAGATAATAGTTCCTGCCATTTAAAGGGTAGTTGAAAATACTTTGAGAAAGGGGGTTGTAATAATTAAGTAGAAGTTTGTGGCGATTGCTAAGGTCTGACTTCTGAATCAACTTTGAGACATACCTCTAACTTAGTCTAGAAATGTGTTTCTAGATCTCTGACTGAAGGGTGGAGACCAGCTGTTAGCATGGGTGGCACATTCAAACAGTCGGCAGATACTAAAGAGCTCCCAGGAAAAAGTAGCATGTGTGTGGCTGCTCTGTTGCTTCTTTTGGAGCTGCTGTTGTGATGTTCTACTGCCCCCACACCCAAGATTTGAGGTCTGTGGCTTTCAACTTAGATGCAACACAAACGATTTGCAAAGGGTGCCAAGGTTTTTGTTCCAGATGGGAATTGATAAGGTCTCCAGCGTTTTGAACTAAGGAAGTGCTGGTTTCTATTCCTCTTCAACATCTAAATGGCCATTGTTGGACTATTTGGCTGCTGTTACATAATATTATATATTTATAATGTATATTTCTGTTCTTCTAGAGAATCTTGCCTAATAACCTGTTAAATGCTATCACTGTATTCTTTGGTGCTAACGTCTGAAAATCCTGGAGTTCAATAGATGTCTATTACTATCCTTGTATCATTGAGAATCACTCGTATAGGAGAATCATGTGCATATGTTTTCTATCAGAAATGAAAATGCTGAAAGTGTATATCAAATTTGCTAAAATAAGCACCAGCATTTTAGTGTTCTATTTTGTTCATAAATTATAGTTGCTAGCTGTGAGACAGGAGAGCTGGTCCCCACATCTTCCATCAATGCTCTGCACGTCACTGTGGTGGCTTCATACATATATGAGCTGTGCCAACACATGTCATAGCCAAAAAAGAAAAAAAATGACATGGAGCTGCTGAAAGCATTAAATCTTCAAGTTAAAGATAAAAACCAATGTGCATTAGAGTATTGTAGATATGGGCATGTCTGTGTTGATAAACAAAGATAAGATTACAGTAAAAATAAACTAAATGACCTAAGGCAGGGAGCTTCCTTTCCAGCTTGCAAACATCAAGAAATAGAAAGCATAAGAATCTCTGTAAAATAATTAACCACTTTAAAAACACATGCTTAAAAAGATTTAAAATTATATTTTCAAAATTAGAATAACTTTCTAAATATAACTATAAAATTAAACTTCAAGCATCTGTGATGTGCCTATACATATATAATCAAGGAAAGTAATCAGGAAAATGAATATTCCTAGTGGTTCTGGCAAATGTGCCCAAATATACTGCATTTAACAGTTCAGAATGAAACATAGGTCAAGATTCTGAGTCCATATAGAGTTGACATTTCTACCTGGATACCGCGTGCTTCATCACAGGAAGGAAATAATGTGTCTGAGAAAAGTAGGAATTTCCAAAGTGGGACACTATTCTCGCTTCACATTTATACATTCTGAACTATTCAGCTGTGCTTACAAATGGAAATGGGGATCAGTATTTTACCTACATGGCAACAAAATAAACACAGTAATACCAAATCTGTTTGAAAATTCAGATCAATTTTAGTAGCTTACTGATGGTTCCGCTGTTCTCTTGACCAGTTTCACCTTCTATGATTTGAGCTACTTCTAATCTATTGTGGCTCAAAGCTCTTAAATAGAAAATTTCAGAAACAGAATTATTCATATCCTAAATTCTGTGTTGAGCCTCATAAGGAAATATGGCACCTTTCCATATGAGTCATTCTTTGCCCAGCCAAATATCACATCTTTTCTGTCTAGTTCATCACTTTCTAGCAGTCATGGGTACCAGAGTGAATACAGAGGACTGCAGAGCTCACTTCTAAGTAGTCATCCTTTTACTTAACAGCGGTTCTAAAGTGTAAGACCAGTGATGATAGGCAAAGAAGAATTATATAAAGAATCAATAAATTATATTCATAAAAAGGAACATGGAAAATAAAATGGAGAAGCTATTAAGGTCCATGATAAGTTATCCCCATTTGTGCCTACATTATGAGTTAAACTGTGTCATGGGGTTATAAATATATAAAGCTAGAACAAAATACAGTATGCATCATGTTTTGTTATGTATACAGTTTTAAGCATGTAGTGAAGATCTGCCAACATATTCCCTGTACATAATGAGAGGCCACTCTAATTTTGCAGTTGAAATAAGTAACATAGTTACAACCAATTATTTAGAAAAAATAAAGAAGCAAATTAACAAGAACACAGCAGTTCTAATATTTAATAGCATACACTTATTTTTGCTTTGTTCTGTGCTAACACTGATATCAGGAGCAAAATGCCTCATAATAAATATATGTATAATAGTAATACAATATGTAGGTAGATATAGGCTTTTTTCTTTATAGTTAACTTTATCAATTTCATAGTACCATTAGTAGCATTCATGTTCACAACATTTTTGAGGATTCAGTTTTTAGAAGATAAAATATCAGGCCTATGAATTTATTGTAAACTGATCATATCAAATTAGGCAAATTGAAATCCACTTAGTGGAAGCAGATGATTTATTTCAGATAGAATTTGTGAGTGTACAATAATGATAACATTTTAGTATGAAATTGAAATATATAAAAAGGAACTTATTTCTGTTTTTTTCCCCAAATAATGGTATAGTGTCTCTCTCCCTCTTTCTCTCAAGTACGGAAATATGAAATGTGTTCCCCCAATTTAAAATATTGTTTGAGGGCAATTGGGGGGGTGAGTTAGGGGGAAGGGGAGGGGGGCGGGAGGGGGGAGAACAAGGGAATCCATGGCTGATATGTAGAACTGAATGGTATTGTAAAATAAAATAAAATAAAATAAATATTGTTTGATAATTTTGTTTGGATTGATGATAACAGAACATAAGTGAAATCACTTTGAAAGTAATGACATGAAATGTTTCTTCTAAGATATGTCAATATTAGGAGCTTTGCTGTTAGGCAGTAATGCAAAATTTGAATCAGACAATATCAGCACCTATTAAGGTCATCACAGGAGACATGAGAAATACAAAATGTACCAAAGAGACTTGAATCTTTAGCCACTTAACTTAATACCCTTAAAAAAATTATGGTTATCTCATTTCTACATGTGTCTTAAAAACTGACCTCTTCATAATTTGGGGAACTATAACATTGATCATAGAATTGTTATAAGACTCCATATGCATAGAGAATAAAATTGCATAGGTTGACTTGCTGTAGCTTACTCAATTTTTTAACTAATTTCAAGGTCCATAGTTTACAACTGAGAGAATGATTTTACTCTACTCATCCCTGAAGGCTCCCGTACTAATATACCTCATACTAATGAAGTTAAAAATTTTCAGGAACCATGAGTGTATTTTGATACCATATCAAGGCAAATCCTCAGTAAAATTGCTTTTCACAGCATATATATTTTTCCCTGACATAATATGGAATATTGAATAAACACATTCATTAATTTTGTGGAACACATAAACTGATTCTTAAGTGAATGGGCATACCTTCATATATCATAACCTAGAGCTTTTAGGAACAGTGTAATAATAGCTAATGCTTCATAAGCATCCCAGACACTGCTCTGAATGTTTTTCTTGTGTGATCTTTGGTGTAACCTTGCCTGCAGCCTTCCAGAAGGCAAGAGCTTTTGCTATCCTCATCTTACAAGTGATGATCTAAAGCACTTGGGAAAGGGGGGAATTGACCAAAGTTAGAGTCTAAACTAACAGAAGCTGCATTTGAAGGGAGTCAGTCAACTGTAGGAACTGTGCTCTTCATCGTGATGGTGAACTTTTGCATGGTCAAGTATTAAGTGTTCCTTAGCAACACTAGTACTTGAATTAGCTTCAGAGATTTTGAAATGATGAACCACCTGTTCTACATAAAGAACATAGGATGTATTGCATCTTTGTTATGAGGATGTGGCAGCCAGCTTTGCTCTGTGGCATGGCAGGCTTAGGCAGCATTCTAAAGGTAGAGTTGGTGAATCTTCTGTGCCTAAATTTAAAACTCAGGAGTTACTGAGCCCGGGTAATCTCATAGGTATTTGAACGTTTCTCTTTCCTTCAGTGGGATATCACTAGGCTCAACTGAGGTTGAGCATTTCCCTTTTGCAGAGAAGACAAAATGAAATTCCAGTGAGTTGAACTCTGGTTACCTAGTTTCTGATTAGGGAAAACCTTGTTAATACCTGAGTGTCCAGGTCCTTTTCCAAAATATTTCTTCCTCCTTTACTTCTGACCCCTAAAGTTGGGGTTTTCTCCATTATTTGCTGTGAGAACTTGGCTGGGCTCCTGGAATCATAAGAATGAATGTTCTGCTCATGGCTTCCAGCAGGTCTTCAGGCAGCTCCTGCCCGCTGCCTGGAATTGGTTCTGTGGAGATTTCTATTCCCATGTGTTGTAATCCTCTGTATCCACCTCTTGGTTTGTACTATGACCTTGACCTTACTTCTTTTCCAGATCTGAAAAGAACTGGTGATGCTTTAGTTTGCTCAGATTTATTGATTCTTGTTAGCACAGACTAGCAATTTCCATGCTATAAACACATGCATGCACACACGTGTGCACACGTACACACACACACACACACACACACACACACACACACACACACAAGACACATGGGAAAATGGGAGTCCCTACCTTTATCAATCTTTGAACTGACTTTGTGTTGTGTTTAGCTTCTGTTTTTCTGGATACAGAAGCTTCATATCTATGTACTATATTTTATGCATCTTTAAAATGAACAGTATTACATTTGATGCTAAACACCCTCAAAAATAAGAACTATTAAGTTGTTTTCATTATCTTCCTCTTCTTAAATGCTATGATGTTTTATGATTTTTCTGATGACCAATGACTTGCACTTTACTTAAATATTTTCATATTTTGATAATGTTCTAGCCTTTAAAAAAGCTATCACAATTATCTGTGATAGCTAAAATGTGAAACAACCATCCTAGGTGCACACACAGCCCTAAGTACCTTACTGGACTGTTAATGGTCATTGTACACTTGCACAAATAGTCTGAGAGCTCAATATGTTCCCACTTGTCAATCATTCCTAAGAAAATATGCTGCAAATGAGAATTTTGTTTAAAGCTACTTAGAGTATTATAAAGGAAAATATTTGAGGGGCAGAAACAGTAAGATACGTAATTTTTCTGGCAAAACATTTTTCTAGATTCTTTTCAGAACAACAGGTGATAACCCAATACTGTATTCATGCAAATAAAATTTCCCCAAAGACCACAAGTCTATTTTTCTCAAGTAGAATCTTCTCTCATTAAAAAAAAAAAAAAACAAGAGCAAGCTACAAACAATATTTTGGTTACAAACCGTTATGTTTTGATTGAGGAAAGATCAGCATGGTTCAAAAGCATCATTCTTTTTCTGACTAGACTAACATTTTTCTTTTTTGTACTTTGTAACTTAGAGCCAGAAATACTAATCAAATAATCCCATGGTTTATAATATTTTCCTAGTAGCCTCCTTCTCCACTATGTTCCATAATATACACGCAGGATTCGAAAGTCTAATCATTTAGTCAATGGATATATAGTTAGTGCTGCTCTGTGTATGGCTTGAGTCTGCACCCACAAAGACTCATGTATTGTAATATGGGACCTCGGGTTGGCCACACTAAAGGGTGGGCTGAGTGGGAGGAACTAGGCCAGTACCCATGGGAATCCTGAATTTGTTATTGTGAGCTTACAGCCTGCCCTTCCCTCTGGCCTTGTGTTTATTTTGTGATCTTTTCTTCATACACATTTCAACCATGTTGCCCTCTATTATTATGTCCTTGCCAAGCCAATGTGCTAATGCCCTTGGTTGTGCAACCTCCACAACTGTGAATTGAATAAACTACCTTTGGTATTTATTATTGTAATTAAATTAATTTGACTGGGGTCCTATAATATCCTAATCGTATGTCTGTCAGGCACCAAAACCACTTTATTATATATACCACAGTTCTTATCTGACTGATGTCACACAGCTCCTAAAGAGTTTCACAAACTAGGTCTGTATTCTTACTCTACTGTAGTCTAAAGGGTTTTCAAATCACCACTCTGCATTTTGTCCATGAATTAGATGCTGGTGTAAGGAATAACCTCACATACTCTTAATTGCATCTCTGGTTTATGTAAATGAAATTCTTATATAAATGAAAGTGACAAGAGAGATTTTTCTCCTTATAACTCAGAGCAAAGCTTGTGCAAAAGGTTCCTTAGCAGGTAGTGCTTATATTCCCATTCTCCTAGTATAAATCTTCCTGATACAGAAGCAAGGGGAGAGGAATAACATGTTAATAAGAAAAACCACAGGTTTTACATAGCTTGCATCACTTTATTACCTCCACCAAACATCAGCTGCTTTGTCAGTGTATCTGGTTTAGTCCTGGAACATGACAGATGTCATTGATGTGAAAGGAAAGAAATGTAGAATGAGGAAAGGAAAAGATCAACAGAGATACCAGAAGCCCCTGCAGCTTACTCTTTTCCACAGGTGCCCCCATATGCACTGTGCAACAGACACAGCCTAGAAAAACATACAGCCAGTTTCCAGAAAAGGGATGTAGATGACTTCCTCCTTTTGTTCTAGACGGCACATTATTCATGCTGTTCCTGGCACCAAAGGATAAATTAGACTGTCTGAATATTCTTGGCAGAATAGAAGCTATAATGGCAAACTGAATTATACAGAATTCTGAAGGAAATGCAATAAAGCTTGTAATAGGACAGATCAACCCAGAAGTTAAACTCAAGGAAAAGTCCATTGCTTTTAAGTTGTCTGTTTACCGGAGACACTGTCTTCTATTCTAGAATAAAGCAATTTGAGCAAAGCATCTGCATCATGGTAAGCTCCACCCCATAGTACATGCGGAGGAGTGTGGGCTGAGGGTGGATGAAATAGGTTATGGCAGAATACTGAGACTGGCTGATAATTTCATCATGATCACAATCTTCTCAATAATACTGTTGAACAAAGTAATAGTGTTTTCATTTGTCTTCTATTGCTGGGATGAAACACCAGGATCAGAAGTGACTGTGGGAGGAAAGTTTTTAATTGGCTGACATGTTCTG
>CABHPP010152777.1:0-20928 GCA_902168425.1 Peromyscus attwateri
GCTTACAGTTCCCAATGACTAGGACAATACAGGTATGTACCACCACATTCAGTCCGAGCCAAATCCCCACACTACTGCTTTTCTTTCTTTCATTTTTTTCTTAAGACTTTTTAATCTTAAATCACCTGTACATGTGCATATTTTTGTATGGGTATGAGCATGGGAGGACAGATGCCCAAAGAGCATTGGATCTCTTGGAGCTAGAGTTACAGGTAGCTGTGAGCTTCCTGATATAGGTACTGGAAACCAAATTCAGTCTTCTGCAAGAGCAGTGTGCATGCCTAACTGCTGAGCCATCTCTCCAGCCTGGGCTTGTTCTTATAAATAAAACTTTATTATAATGCCAACACATTTGTTTCCATCATCTACCTTTGCTTTTTTGCTTCAACAGCAACAGAGATCGCATGAGTCGGTGCAATGGGAGCTCCTGGCCTACAAAACCTCTATTTACAGTGCAGCTCTAGACAAAAGGTTTGCAGACTATGCCTTTGGGGAACATCTCAAATACTCCTTATTGTTACATGTGGATAATTCTGGACACATATTTACCTGTATTTTTCCTCCGAATAATGATTGCCTCGTTCCAAACAGGTTATTAAATCTATTACAAATAAAGAGAAATGCAATTAGCAGGTGAGTGGAAACCAGGCCACCTGTTTCTGAATATTTCTTTAGAGATTAAAAAAAGTATACTTTGAAAGCATTATCTTGTTATTTGAATTTTTTTGTCTAAAATAAATAAAATCTAAGGTTACAATCTCCAATGTTTAATAAGTTTCTTTTTTCTTTCCTATCACCAATGGTTATTTTTTCAGTGTTACTGTCTAGAGAATAACAGAATCTACTTCTAATAGTAACCACTGTACATCAGCATGTATCATGTACACAATATCCTTGCCAGGAGGAAAACCATTAAAAACCCCATCACAGTTTATGGAAAACATTCCCAGGAAGATTCCCCACCCCCCGCCCCCCGCTCCCCATAGCCCAGGTCACTTGACATGTTATGTTGGTTTGCAAGAAAATGGTCCCCAAAGGGAGTGGCACTACTAGGAGGTGTGGCCTTGTTAGAGGAGGTGTGTCGCTGTGGAGGCAGGTTTTGAGGACTTGTATATGCTTAAGTCATGCCCAGTGTTTCAGACCACTTCCTGTTGCCCACACAAGATGTAGAACTCTCAGCTACCTCTCCAGCACCATGTCTGCCTACACACTGCCATGTCCCTCCATGATGATAATGGACTGAACCTCTGAAAATGTAAGGCACATCAATTGAATGGTTTCCTTTATAAGAGCTGTGTAGTCATGGCATTTCTTCACAGCAATAGAAACCCTAACTAAGACACATGTTCTGGTCCTCTTGCCTCTCCTTTCTGAGTGCTGGGCTTACAGGTGTGTGCCACCGTGACTGGATTTAGGTAGTGCTGGAGTTAGACCCTAGGCTCCAGAAATGCTGGACAAGCAAGCACTCTACCAATGGAGCCTCTGCCTCCCCAGTATTGAGATTAGTGTGTGCCAGTTAGTGATCAGTAATCCTTTGTTTTGCTTGTTTGTTTTTTGTTTTGCTTTTGTTTTTTTGAGACAGGGTTTCTCTGTGTAATTTTGGTGCCTGTCCTGGATCTCACTCTGTAGACCAGGCTGGCCTCGGACTCACAGAGATCTGCCTGCCTCTGCCTCCCCAGTATTGAGATTAGTGTGTGCCAGCTAGTGATCAGTAATCTTTATCAACAATCAGGAGCAAACGGAAGTTCCTTACAGGACAACATACTTAGTTAAACCAGCAAAATAGTTCCCCAAATATCCCATATTCTTGGCAATAGTTCTTTCTCTCCAAGAACCTTTGAAGAATCTTAAGGAACCACACATGGTAAACACTGGCCATGAGAGCCAATCATATCTAATCCGCTCTGAAAGAAATGAGTGGCACATCCCCTTCCAGACAAATTTCTGCCACAGAGGAGTAACAGAAGGAACACTGGGCACATTGTGATCCTAGATAGTGATGTAGTGGGTTACATAGTGATGTCTCTGCACCATATGAGACCCAGGAAGGAGCTGACTGTTATTTATTAAGCGGTGCAATGTTGTTATTCATTAAGCAGCACTGTTTACCATGCGAGAAAAGCCACAAGGTACAACAAAATCCACTGTAAGAGTTTACTGCCCGGTGGCGGTGGCACACGCCTTTAATCCCAGCACTCGGGAGGCAGAGACAGGGGGATCTCTGTGAGTTCAAGGCCAGCCTGGTCTACAGAGCAAGCTCCAGGATAGGCACCAAAACTACACAGAGAAACCCTGTCTTGAAAAAACAAAAAAAACAAAAAAACAACAACAAAAGTTTATTAAGGGAAGAGAACAGAAGGGATGTGCTTAGGCCTATGGAAAGATTGAGCAGGAAGAGGAGGAAGGATATGTGGAACTCGCTTTTATAGATTTCTCCCTGCATATGGGCTTACGTGGCTACGCCACACATACACATAGATTATTACGTGATCACGCAGAGCATGGATTACATAGGACATAAGGCCCTGGAATGACTAAGTGTCTTGCCAGCACATGTGTAGTCATGGGGAAGTGGCTAGGAATTCTAACACCAACAGTTTCCCACTCATCAGTACTCACGTTCTCTTCCCTTCTCTCCCAACCATGGTTGGGGTGTCATGTGACAGTGACTTCTCATCCTGTTACTACAGTGTCTCCAAGCTGGTGTGCTAGGGTGTGACAAGGGTGAGAGTCCCTAGTTAAAACATCTGCTTACTGAGCAAGAAAGGAGGCTGGGGAAGGACTTCAAAGAAGCCAGACCATAGCAGGATCAGGGGAATTTACCCAAAGACGTGTCAATCAAGGTTTATAGGAAACAAGATTCACCCCATCCCACAGGCATCATTGGCTCCACTCACCACATGCTCTAAAATGACTCAGAACAGGACCAACGACTTCAAAGAAGCTGTTCCACTTACATCCTCTGGCCCTTCCCCTTCTCCCCCAGGACAGGGTTGTACTACCTTAGCCTTGCCTGGCCCGAAACTCAACTCATGTGCAGACCGGGCTGGCCTTGAAATCCCAGCTATCAGCCTGCCTCTGACTCAAGACTGCTGGGATTAAAGGCCCGCCCAGCTTGTCCTCACGTCTTACTGTTGTGTCTGGGATCACAATTATGTCCAGAGGAAGAGATAAGGACCAAAAAGACATCTCAGGCAGATAGGCTTTATATAGGCATGGTGGTTTTTCTGTGGTACCTGGATGGTCACTGCTGGTATAGGCCAGAAGAAAGCCCCGTCCAGAAATGTGAGTTCCACTCTGGAACCGGACAGTCACTTCATTTGAGTTCACCCAGAGTTCTTTGGGAACAGCCCAACTCCCACAGTACGGACCTGGAAACAAAGCACATGTGTGGCACATTTGAAAACTTACAGAGAGCAAAGAAAAGTCTGTTTAGAGAGGAGATGTACTCTATAACACACATAAAATTTGTAATTCTTATCCACCTGGAATTGTGTTTGACAGAAACTGACCTGCAAAGCTGATTAGACCAATGAGCTCACGGTGGAGCAGCTGATGGTGGAGGAGCAGCTGATGGTGGAGAAGCAAGAGGGTGGAGTCTGCTCACTCTGAACAACCCTACAGATGGGTTTCCATCTTGGAAAAAGACTCACAAAACAGGTCGAATAAAGTAATGAAAAGTTTATCATAGAGAATATACGCTAGGGACCTACTAAGTTTGCTCAAAGAAACCGATTCAAAGGAGGTTCCAGATGAAAATATAATGCCGAATACGTGATTAAAAAAAAAATACTGGATGGGTGAGATGGCTTGGCTCTGCAGATAAAGGTGCTTGTCACCAAGTCCTTGTAGTGGAAGGAGAGGGCCAATTTCTGTACGCTGAAGTCCAGCTTTCACTGAGTTCTGTGGCATGCATGTACCCACACGCATACTCATAAGTACATGTAATTAAAAAGTTAAATTTTTGCTCAGTGCATTGTTCACATTTTCCTCTTGCATTAACTTCTGTCTTAACACAGAGTGTGTTTTGATTTGTGCCACAGAGTCTGCATAAAAGCTTGAATAAAGGCTGTAAAATTATTTCTAGAGGAAATTGCTTGAAAAGCAATAGCAATGTTGATAAACTTTCAAAGGGCAAGATTAGACTGAGTGTAAAACAGAAATGATAGCCCTTCCCCCACCCACTTCAGTGAAGCCCAACAGAGCACTGCATTCCGCAGTGTGCATGTGGAGTGTGGAGTCAGAGGAGGTTTGGACTTGTGAGTACTGGGGACCAAACTCAGGTCAATGGGATTGGTGGCAAGCACCTTACCCAAGGAACCATCTTGTGGGCCCCATGAGCAAGTTTTGTTTTTGTTTGTTTCCCCTTGTCTTTTTTTTGTTTTTGTTTTTGTTTTTGTTTTTTTGGTTTTTCCGAGACAGGGTTTCTCTGTGTAGCTTTGCGCCTTTCCTGGAGCTCACTTGGTAGCCCAGGCTGGCCTCGAACTCACAGAGATCCGCCTGGCTCTGCCTCCCGAGTGCTGGGATTAAAGGCGTGCGCCACCACCGCCCAGCTTTCCCTTGTCTTTTGTGAGACAGTCTCACTGTATAGTCTTGGCTGCCCTGGTACTCACTATGTAGACCAGGTTGGCCTAGAACTCACAGAGATCCATCTGTCCTGAATGCTGAGACTAAAGGTATATAGCACCACGTCCAGCTCCCCAAGCAAGTTTTGAAGGGAGATTCTTCACCAACTTCTCTTAGAACAGTACAGAAGCAGCCAAGAGCAGCAGCTACAACAATCAGGCTAAGTAAGAAGGAAGGGACGTGGAAAGAAATGACCACTCCAATTCAATAGGAATCAAACCGGCTCACACAATTCCAAACCCTCACAGGATCAAAACGGTCCTACTCAGTAGATCCAGAACCCAACTAATCAACACCCTGTCCTGCCAGGAAGGATGTGACTGCTCTCCTGTCCCATCCAAGTTTCATATTCTGAAGATCTGAGGGAATAAGAGAGGGCTGGGACCTTATTCTCCTGCCTTACACGTCTGCTGTTCCCTATTACTACGTTACAGTGAAATCCAAGTACAATGACTTCCTGGCCCCATTCATCCATTAAATTTGTGTGTGTGGTAAGTGTACATGCGTAAGTGTGGACACATGTGTGCCTGTGCATGGGTAGAGAAACCAGATGTCCACCTTGGGTGTCTTCCTCTACTGCTCTCGACTTCATTAAAGATATATTTTGAGTGTTTGCATGCATGTATGTATGTACACTATGTATGTGCATGCCTGGTGCCCACACAGACAAGAGGGTGGTGTTGGGTCTCCTGGAACTGGAGTTAGAGATGTTTGTGAGCTGTCATGTAGGTGCTGGAAACTGAACCTGGTCCTTTGCAAGAGCGACAAGTATTCCTAACCGCCAAGTCACCTCTCAAACTCCTCTGTCTTAATTTTTGAAACAGTCTCTTGCTGAGCCTAGAGCGTATGGATTCAACTGAGCTGTGCAGCCAGTGAGCTGAAGTGTCTGGCTTTTATGTGGGTACTGGAGATCACAACTCAGGTCCTCACGCTTGTGGTAGGCACTCTGCCCACTGAGCCATCCTCCCAGCTCCCACTTCCCTCTTTACCAGCCTTCATCACATATTAATACTTCCCTGATGTAGATTTGCAGGTTACTGAGAATAGCTCATATACCAAGAGCTGTCTGAGTGCTTTTTTAATAAAAAATGCATGTTTTCTATTTACACTGTGCCCACAGAGCAAGACAAAATTATAGTCACCTCTTCATCACCAGCAGAGTACATTCTGTGCTTCAAATATTGCTTGCACTGAAATGTTCTTTGATTCACAACACTTTGTAAAAGCCAAACCCAAATAAAAGGACATATGGAACATTTTAAAAATGTATTCTCTTTGAAATACCATGGAAAAGAAATGAAGTGTCCCGGGGCTGGAGAGATGGCTCAAAGGTTAAGAGCACTGGCTGCTCTTCCAGAGGTCCTGAGTTCAATTCCCGGCACCCACATGGTGGCTCACAGTCATCTATAATGAGATCTGGTGCCCTCTTCTGGCGTGCAAGGTTACATGGAGGCAGAATGTTGTATACACAGTAAATAAATAAATCTTAGAAAGAAAGAAATTAACTGTGCCAAAGAAAGAAAATAATTGTATACTGGAGCTGGTTCATGACTACAATCCCAGCCATTGAGAAGAGAAGGCAGGACACTTTGGAATTCAATGGCAGCTTGGGGTACATGTCAGGGGCATGTCTCAGAAACCCAAGGACTGGGGATGTAGATAACTCAGTGGTAAAATGCTTGCCTAGCATGTGCCAAGGCAGTTGCCTGGCGTGATGGTTAATAATGATTAGCAACTTGACAGGCTCCAGACTCACTTAAGAGACAGGCCTCTAGGCATACCTATGAGGGACGCCTCGATTAGGTTGAGTGAAAGACCTACCCTAAAGCAGGGTAGCATCATTCCCTGCCCTTGGGTCCTGGACTGCACAGAAGGCTACCTGAGCATGAGCTGCATCCTTCTCTCCTTTCAAACTTCAGATGCAGCTTGGCCAGCTACTGTGAGCTCCTGCTGCCAGGATTTCCCAGTCATGACAGACTGTATCCTTGAACTGTGAGCCAAACTAGCCTTTTCTCTCTGAAGTTGCTTTGTCAGGGTATTTTTACCATTAAGAGTAAGAGAAAAGTGTGCACAGATGCCATGGATAATTAGGATTTTTACAAATTTTAATATTGTTTATAAATATTAAAAACAGGCAATTAGCTGGCCTATTGTTACATAACTGTCCTTGCTAGGATTCTTGTTGCTGGAATAAAACAATGAGCAAAAGCAAGCTGGGGAGGAAAGACTTTATTTTCGCTCAGCATGCCACAAACGAGTGTGTCCTGGCGGGAGTATGAGAAACCTTACTCTGTATCACTGTCACGTGGAATGGCTTTCCTGACTTCTTGAGTGACTACAGAGTGAGGCTTAATTTGGGGTGAGGATGGAACCAGATGGAACTGGAGCCCTGACTGCAATGCAGCCTGTTGGGCAAGGCACCCAACTACCACCCAACCCCAAGACTGGATGGCTGCAGATTTGTAGACGAATTTCTAAATGGTCTTATTTTAAAAACATGGAGCCAAATATAGGGGTGAAAGCCTTAGAGAGATCAGGGAAATTGGGAAAGCCACCAGCCAACCTTACCTCACCAACTCTGCGGCTTCCAAATGCGAGTTACTTCCTGTCTACCTTCGTCTATATGCCTTGCTGTTCTGCCATCTGATTTGCTCTTTCTGTTCATCGACATCACTTCCTCTTCCTACACTGCTCTGTCACTTCCTGTCTGTCTGTACAGACCTCCATGGTTAACTAGTTTGAAATTTAAGGCATGTGCCACCACACCTGGCTCTGTTTCCGGTGTGGCCTTGAACTCAGAGATCCAGACAGATTCCTGCCTGCCAAGTGATAAGATTAAGGTCTTGTGCTACCTGACTTCTTTGTTTACTTAAAATGGCTTGCTATTTCCTCTGATCTCCAGGCAAGCTTTATTTATTAAAGCACAAATAAAATATCATCACATTTCAGCAAAAATAAAATATCACCACACAGATTTTTTTCCCCCCACAGGCTAGAAGCTGTATAAACCAACGACATGGCCATTCCGAGGTATGGTTAAGCAGAAGGTTTTTATTGTAGACACGAGGGGAGAGAACAGCCAGAGGCATCAGGAAGAGTCCAGAACAGAGAGAGAAGGTAGTAGACTGAACATGGCCAGCAGACTGGACTTAGCCGTGAGCGAATGGAGAGGGAGACATGAAGAGACAGAGTGTACCAAGAGCGGAAGACAAAAAAGGAGGGAGCGCAGCTGAAATTGCAGGGTTATATGGAGAACTAATAGCCGGGGGAGTAAGCCGATGAGCTGGAGGAAGTTTGGGGCGGGGAGAGGTGAGAAGAGCAGAGAAGAGCCAGGATTCCAGCATGGACTCTGAAGTGTGTAGCCAGTGCTTGTGACAATGAAGGAGCCTGGAGGGCGGCATGAGCTTTGATATGCTAATAGGCACCACAGATAGCCCTTTGTCCCTCCTGCCAGGGAAGGGGTAAATGGCTCAGCTGGTAGAGGAATGCTGGGCTTTGTCTAACTGCCAGAATCCGGGGGAGATAGAGTTTCCTTTGGACCCAACAGAAGCTAATAACTGTCTTCCTAGAGTTAAAAGGGGAAAGAGATATCCAATGGGAACCCCTAGGAGACCCTTGGAAGATGATAGATAACCCACTCCCTACACAATGTGGCCTTGCATGGGCTGGGCTAGTGCTCTACCACTGAACTACATCTTTTTCACTTTTTAAAACTAGAACATTAGTTTGTTTAGACTGGCCGTGAACTCACTAGGGAGCCCTTGTGAAACTCTCCTGCCTCAGCCCCCGAGTGGCCAGCATGAGAGGCGTGCGCCAACAGGCTTGGAAGAACAGTATCTTTTCTTATGAAAACTTTTCTCCAGCCCACACATGTTCAAGCGGTGAAATCATGTGCCACACACCAGCATTTTGGTCAGTGATGGGCCATGTGTGTATTACTGTGGCCTCATCAAATCAAGATCATGACGCCGAATCATCATTCCACGCCTACGGCGACTGTAATAGTTTAGCGGCGGCGGAGGGCAACCTTGGCGGGTTGGAGCCAGGGGGCGCCACAGTCACACCACGCAACAGAGCGCGCGTGGGAGGCTTGCTGGGGAGAGGTGATGCTGCCCTGAGACCTCTGCCCCCAACAACCACAGGGGACCCTGCGGTGGCCGCCTAGGTAGTCTCTGTCGTTTTTAACAGATTCGGAGGCCGCTTGGTCTGCACTTCTGCTTACTCGGGTAAAATGTATCCTCCTCCTCGTTGGAACTGCGATGGTGTTTGACGGCCAGGCTAGGGAAAGCTCTGTCCGTGTAACAGCAGCAACCAAGGCTTCAGCTGCCTTCTCGGTTCTCTTGGTGTGTAAAACTCAGGCATTTACACTGGCCTGCTCTCAGGGACCTAGCAGGACACAGCAGCAGCAGCAGTCAAGATGTGACTCTGTGACTACTGTAGCCACCGAGTACAACACTCTCCCTCCGCGCATGCGCTAGGTCCCCTCCTAAAAGCCCTTCTCACTCCTCTCCCTTGCCTTCTGCTCTCTCTCAGGAGGCGGCCTCTGCGCCTCCCCCCAGTAAACCTCCCACGTGAGCTCTGCTGCTCACGTGATGTGACTTTGTGGTGGCCCTTGGCTCCGACCCGCCAAGTCGCCTTCTGCCGCTGAACTATGTCAGTGATGCTGGTAAACATAAACATCCTGAGCTGGATGGGGTGACTCATGCCTGGGATCCCAGCACCCGGAGGCTAAGGCAGGAAAACTGCCCTGAACTTGAGGCCATCCCGAGTTACCCGGTGAATTCCGAGCCAGCCTGGGCAAGCCCCTGTCTCCAAACAAACACACAAGAACAAAATAAAAATAAACTTCCCGTCCTGCTCATGGTATGGATACACGGATAGAGCTACGGACAGTGTATAACACTTGATAGCAGGGGACTGTCACCACCCATTCATGTACTTATTACGTCTACTTCATTTTAGAGTCCATTCCATGTGTCTGTATGTGTGAGCGTGCGTGCGTGCGTGCGTGCGTGCGTGTGTGTGTGTGTGTGTGTGTGTGTATCTCTTCATGTAGTGTAAGCTGGCCCTGAACTCACTTTGTAGCCAAGGATGACCTTGAAATCCTGATTCTCCTGTTTGACTCCCCTCTCCCTCCCACGATGGACTAAAAACCTCAGCTAAGATAAGTTAGTCATTCCTCCCTTAAAAACAAACTCCCCCCCCCAAAAAAAATAAATAAAAAATAAAAGCCGGGCGTTGGTGGCGCACGCCTTTAATCCCAGCACTCGGGAGGGAGAGCCAGGCGGATCTCTGTGAGTTCGAGGCCAGCCTGGGCTACCAAGTGAGCTCCAGGAAAGGCGCAAAGCTACACAGAGAAACCCTGTCTCGAAAAACCAAAAAAAAAAAAAAAAAAACAAACTCCCCAAAAGAAACCATGTTGATGCCAGGCATAGTGACGTGCATGTCTGTAATCTCAGGATTTGGGAGATGGGGCAGGAAGATAAGAAGTTCAAGGCCATCCTCAGCTACCAGCAAGTTGTAAGCCAGACTGGGCTGCATGAGACCCTATCTCAGAAAACAAAACAAAATGGAAGCCATGTTGAGTACTGACCGGTACCATTTTGGCTTGTTTAAACACATGCAATGTTTACTAACAAAACTGCCCAGTGAAGTATTATTTCTCAATGGAAGAAAGAAATGGTGCTTCATCAGCATTACAGAGAAGCAGGAAGCCCCCAGGACTCTCTCAGCTCTCTATAGTCACCTCCCTGTCTCAGAATTCTGAGGTGGAGAGTTGCATGAGCCATGTGGGTGCTGGGAAAAGAACCCAGGTCCTCTGCAAGAGCAGCAAGTGCTCTTAACTGCTAAGCCATCTCTCCAGCCCCTCACTCAGGAACTTTAAAAAACACTATCTCAAATCAACACCCAGACATTTTTTGGCTGTTCTCGGCCCCTTTCTGTGGAATAGTACATTCAGGTTTCAAGTTTGCTCACTTCTTGAATTCACCATTGTTACAGAGTGAGAGGAGGGTCTTGTTTCTCACATCAGAGGGTGGTCCTGTTGTTATATGATGCTTGCCTGCCCTTCATGCACTACTTTCCACTCGATTTTTAAGAGGGGGCTCTCCTATATTTAAACATCGGAAAAAGTAGATCGTCAACTCAAATGAGTGCTCATAGCTCTTAGTTCTGACCATTTCATATCACGTAATTTTGACCACACTGGGTACACTCTTGTTTGCAGGCCGTGTGCTTTGATGGGAAACCTGTTTCCATTTAAAGTCAGGTTAAGCCCCACCTTTCTAAAATCAGGGCGCACACTTATTTTAGGGTCTCTGGTTCTCCACCAGCAGTGCCAAGAGTGGCCCTGCACTGGAACTTGTCATCCAAGTCCTCCTCTGTTGCTGCCTTTCTTCCTTTCTTTCCCTTTCTGAGCCCGGGTCTCATACAGCAGCGCACGCAGTCTGGCCTAGAACTTATTATGTAGCTAAGGACACCCTTGAACTTCCTGCCTCCACATCCCAGTGCAAGTACTGATGTTACAAGAGTGCTCCCCCCCCCCCCCCCGACACCCAGGATGCTAAGCAAGCACTCCACCAACCAAACCACACTCGCAGCGCTGTGACTTCTATTCTTATCTGTGGGACAGGTGACATCTTATGCTTCGGTCACAAATCCCCATGTCACCAGGTAATTAGATAGAAAAATAAGGGAAGAGATCACTTTTACTTTTTGTGGGTAAGTGGAAGTCCTGGATCAGGGAAGAGCCATTAGTGACTCTAAAAGGAGCAGCATTGTAGTATCTGTCCCCAGACATGAAATGAAGCCCTCACAGACCCCAGGCCAGGAAAGCAGGAGCTAGCTGCCTTCTCTGAGCACAGAGGCCGGTTCCTTAGTGCATCCATCCCCTTTGGCACTCCATCAGCAGCCGAGAGGAAAACCCTTGGTCTCCATGCATGGATAAAGCAGAGCTGTGCCATTAAGAAGAATCAACTGCCTGCTCCAGGCCAAAGCATGGAAGGTTCCAGGCAATGTGTGCAGCAGCAGCTCACAGCTCTTCTCCACAGGCTGCCTCGTCCTTGGCATCGCAAGGCATTGAGAGTGAAGCTCTAAATAGTCCCAGGTCGTTTCTGGTGGGTAAGTGGTTTTTTTCCTTGCAGCTGAATAACCAAGCCACTATTTTATGGGTGAAAGGGTCCCATGCATAACATTAAGAACACAACCCCCTCCTTCCCCTCTATAGCCAGTGTCAGTGGAAGCACACACACATACACACACACACACACACACACACACACACCCCAAATGAAAACCTACCTCCTTCGAGGTTTGTCATAAATTAAAAGGAACAACAAAAAGCCTCCCTTTTCAAACCCCTCATTAGTCGTATGGAGTCCCTTCTGAACTACATATATAATTTTCAGGACAGATAAGAACATGCCTGGTGGGGCTCAGTGGCCTTCCCTGGGAACACCCCTGGCCGGGCTAGCGACAAGGCACACTCTCAGCTGCCAGGAAAGTGGTCCCCCAGCGTGGTCCGGCTTTGTGCTGAGGGGGGCATGCTGATCAAACAATCTCCAGAAATGCTGAAGCTGCAGTTAGAGCTCTATCCATTTTTCATTTGCTTTTCAATGCAGTCAAATGGCGGGATTTGTCCAGGCTTGCTAATTGCAGCAAGGTCATTGTACAAAATTATAGAATTTTCAGGGCCATTTTCTTTGAAAAGGAGAATTAGCATAAAAAAAGGGGATATTCCTGGATTGTGCCATTAAAACCATAGTCACGAAATTTTGGTCTCTGGTTCTCAGACAAAAATCACTTAACACATGACAAGCGAGCCAGACAGGTTCCCAGACAAAGGTGCAGCTCTCCTGGGGGTTCAGGGACACAAGAGAGAAGAAATGCCTCCCCGATTAACACAGCACCCTACCAGGCCATCCTTCACACGCAGTGGCAGGCAACTGAATCCGGGCTTCCAGGGAAGTAGCTTCTCCCCGCCTGGAGACGATGGTTATGTAAATGAAATACCTAGAGGAGACCATTTAGGCAAATCCAGCCTTTTCTATGCTGGAAATTCCTTTCAAGGTTCTGTATTTTTAACTTCCAAAAGCTGAAGGATTTTATTATTTACTTCCAGTGCCTGAAACAACTATTTGTGAAATAGTGGCTTCTGGGCTTTGTGCTTTCTCTCTTTGGAATTTAAAAAAAGAAAAAAAAAAATCAAGAATCATAATGACAAGATGCTGTTGCAGCATGCTAAATACCTACCATTCTGAAAACTTAGAACAAAAAATTTTTTTTTTCTTCTCCCTAGACAGGGTTCCACTGTGTTGCTCTGGCTGTCCTTGAACTCAGAGATCTACCTGCCTCTGCTTCCCAGTGCTGGGATTAAAGGTGTGCGCCACCACCGCCTGGCTAAAACTTAGAATAAACTGAGAAATCTTAGGAGTGAGAAAACTCTTTGTTATTTCCTACTTTTCCCATGATCTCGTTTTTAGTGCAGTACAAACATTAGCACTTATGCCCTTTCTCCGTACTTGTAAGTCACTGACAACAGTTAAAAACATAAGTTGGGGGTGGAGGTACAGGAAATGTAGACCGACCTTTGAACTTCCTGATTTCCCTACTGCTCAAAGCACAGAGCAAAACAGGATTCCTCAAACTGACTACAGTTTCCTTCTACCACAGGCCACCCGGGCTTCCCACAGTAATCCTACCGGGAAGCTGGGTGACTGATTTCTCCCAGCCTCAGCTTAGAGACCCAATGAAGCACCCATTTCCTCCAGCAAGAGCCACACAAGAGCTCAGATGGCCTTTGTGAGGCTGAATTGGGATGGTGCGGTGCTTAATTAAGAGCAAACTTTTAGAGTCAGATGCCCACTTGAATCCCTAAGTGCTAAGTGAGCTTAAGCAAGTTCCTGGGCCTCTTCCAGCCTCAGCTTCCTTATGCACAGTGGTTAGTAACAGGAGACTCGGGAACATGCAGGTACTGAGGCCTGGGCACTCACACAGCCTGTGCGGGGTCCCATGCATCTCTAATGCTGTTTCATGGATTTCCACCCAGTAAGTGGATGGAAAACCAAGCTTCTCTTTAAGTGAAGGTTATCTGCAGACAGGAAAAGCCAAGTGTGATTCCTCCATTGGTGTCAATACAGTGACATTCAACTTTCCCTTTTGGAAGAAGCCAGCTTTATATATTTGCTAAAAATCAAACTACAAGCCAATGGTGACTGACTATCTGGAATGGCAGGGTTATGATAAACACTCAAAGGATGAGAACGGAGGGATAAAGGGTCCCCCCCAGCTCCAGGACGCCCATTCGGCAACAGCAACACTTCAAGGTAAAGTTGAAATGACTGCCCTGTACATCTGAAACAGGTTCAGAGTCCAGCACAGAGGTGGGAAGTGGAGCTGCAGGACATCAGAGAGCTTTCTAGAACAGGTGGTCCTGGACTGGGAACTTAAGGTGTGGGGGGAAAGGTGTGTGCGTGCCTATGTTAGAAGGAACCGGAAAACTGGGGGAGGAGGAAGTATCAGCAAATACAAAGGGCACAAAGCTGTATGAAGTGATAGAGTCAACTTTCCATGGTTGTGAAACAGATTTCTGTGAGTTTGAAGATGGTCTTGCTTATCACAGAAAGGACAGTCGTCTTGCCTTGGGTAAGCAATTTCAGGGAGGGGAGACTGCAGGAGACAGGTAGTCAGCTCCCTCCCTATACTGCAACGATTTCCTCATTCCCAGGCCCCTCACCCTGCCCCTACAAAGGGCCACAGCCAGCTTTTTATCCTGGCAGACCCCTTGGTTTCCGGAAGCCTCCTCACTTGCACCCCCCCTCCCCACCACATGTGCTAATAAGAAGCACAGTCTTGTCTGTTGAAGGTCCAATCGATTTCTGCTTTCTTTTTATGCAGCTTCAGAAATCTAACAAGATGCATTTAGGGAAAACACACATGTATAGGGATTGGGGTGGGGTCAAGGGATACCACCACACATATAAGACCAGAGAGTAAGAAGCCTGAATTCCACACTACCATGTTTCTGCAGATGTTAGTTTTTGAGACATGGTTTCTGTATAGCCCTGTCTGTCCTTGAACTCAGAGATTAGCCTGCCTTTCCCTCCCAAGTGCTAGCATTAAAGGCATGTGCTACCATGCCTTACACAGAATACAACCATTTTTAAAATAAGAAAATATTATGACAATATTTAACAAGATAATCTTAGGTAGCCTAGAAAACACTGGGGGTTGGCAAGGAGGTGGGGGGGGGGGGTCAGCAAGTGTTTCAAGAAGAAATATAGGTTAATTGTCCCTTATCTTAAGTGCTTGGGACTAAGTGTCTGATGGTGGGAAGGCTTCTGCATTCTGGTATTTGTATAGATTTTTATCAGCCTAGCATGCCTCACATCAAACCTAGAACCTAAAGTGCTCTGAAATCTACAATGTTTTCTAATCTTTTATTTACTTATTTGTGCACACGTGTGCAAATGCATGCGGATGCCCAAGGCAGACGCTGAGAGTCCCCCGGACTGCTCTCCACCACATCTGCTGAGTCAGTCTCTCACACATCTTACGGATTCAGCTGGTCTAGTTAGCCAATCTGCTCCTGGGGCTCCCTCAACCCTGCCTCCTGCATACGGGGATTATGAATGGGCTGTCACACACTCACCTAGCGTTACATGGGTTCTGGGGATCTGAACTCTGGTCCCCAGGCTCTGATGGTACACCATTCACCTACTGAGCCATCTCCATCCCATCCTGTCCCATCCCTCTGTGTCACATGACAGGGAACAAGAAGTTCCCAAACTGTACAATTTGTGATACGAATTTTAGATTGGGATACTCACTCGACCTGTATGCTTCCAAGTAAATGCATTCATTCCCTGAAATGAATAGAGTTTCTGCTATTTTATAGACATAAATAAATATCAGATGTTTTTCATCAATGTCTCATTCTATGCTGTTCTATTTGAATAACAACAAAATGGTTATTGGAAGAAGCTTTGCTTGAAATAACCTAGAAGCGGTACAGTTTTGAGGGATAAAAAAAAAAACCCACTGGAGAAGACATTGAAAAGGGAGGCAAAGAAAGGTGATGCTGACATGGTACTTCACGTTTTGAAAGCATATGCCACTCACAGATTCTGGTATTGAAAAGTGACAATCTATTCATTCAGATTGGCTTAGTTTCTAGTCACTTGCTTTCTGAGACTGAGTTTTATAGTCCAGACTGGCCTCACACTCCCTGTACAGTTGAGGATGACTTCGAACTCTGATCTTTCTGCCTCTGCTTCCCAAGTACTAGGATTAAGAGCATGTGTCACCATGCTGAGCTAAAGATTCCTTTAGGAAGTAGTACTATGCCAGGCGTGGTGGGTCTTGAATGTACTTAAAGCACTGGGGAGGCTGAGGTGATGGG
Organism: Peromyscus attwateri; assembly: GCA_902168425.1. Classification (NCBI taxonomy): domain Eukaryota; kingdom Metazoa; phylum Chordata; class Mammalia; order Rodentia; family Cricetidae; genus Peromyscus; species Peromyscus attwateri. The sequence goes on from CABHPP010152777.1 coordinate 16,025, forward strand.
GTTGCTGTGAGTGAGTTCAAAACCAGCGTGGGCTACAGCTAAGTTCCGGTCTAGCTTGAGTTACAGTGAGACCCTGTCTCAGTACAGACAGACAGGGATAATCTTATCCGGGTTAAAAATGCAGCACCTGAATTTAATCACAAGGGACATCAAAGCAAGCTAAGCTGACAGACACTGTACAAAATAACTGGGTAGCACACAAGACAAAGACAGGCTGAGGAACAATCCTTGATTACAGGAGACCCGGGAGCCACGGCAGCTAAATGCTTTCTGATCCTGAACATCATCCAACATTCTTTCCTTCCTTCCTCTTCAGACAGGGTCTCTGGCTGGACTGGGACTAGTTATGAAGACCAGGTTGGCTTCTGACTCACAGGACTCTGCCCTGTCTCTGCCTCTGAGTGCTGGGATTAAAGGTGCGTGCTACCACGCCTGGCTTAATCAACTGTTCCAATTTTTTTCACTACTTCAAAAGCCTTTAGCAGGGTCAGTTTCTTAACTCAGCCACACACATAAAAATACCATCCTTCTGTGAGTTTGAGGCCAGCCTGGTCTCCAAAGCGAGTTCCAGGAAAGGCGCAAAGCTACACAGAGAAACCCTGTCTCGAAAAACAAAACAAAACAAAAAATACCATCCTGGTTTGGTCTTTAGTCACTTGACACAAGCTACAGTTTTCTGGGAAGAGGGGACCACAATTGATAAAATGTCACCATAAAACTGGCCTGTAGAAAAAAAAAAAAACAAAAAAACTGGCCTGTAGGAAAGTCTGTGGGGACATTTTCTTAATCAATGGTTGATGTGGAAGGGCCCAGCCCATGGTGAATGGTGCCACATTTGGGCAGGTGGTCCTGTCGTGTGTAAGAAAGCAAGCTGAGCAAGCCGTGGGGAGCAAGCCAGTTCCTGGCTTGAGTTCCCTGAGTGATGGAGTGTGACCTGAGAGTTGTAAGCTGAAATAAACTCTTTCTTTCATAAGTTGCTTTCGGTCATTTTTTTTTTTTTTTTTTTTTTTTTTTTAAATCACATCAATAGAAACTCTAAGACAGCAATTGGTACAAGGTTCATGAGGTATTGCTGTGACAGACCCGGCCATGTTTTGGGGAAGACCGTGGAAGAACTTCAGAACAGTGGGTTGGAAAAGCTGTTGAGTCTTCGTGGCTTAGGGAGTTCGGAAGACAAGAATATTGAGAGAAACTGAGACTGGCCTGTAGGGAAGTCTAGAGCTTTTCTGGATTAATGACTGATGTGAGAGGCCCCAGCCCATTGTAGGTAGGTGGTGCCACCCCGGGCAGGTGGTCCTGGGCTATAAAAAATAGCAGGCTGAGCAAATCATGGAGAGCAAGCATTTCTTCATGGTCTCTCTGCTTTAATTCCTGCCTTCAGGGAATGTGACTTGAGAGTTGTAAGCCAAAATAAAACTTCTCCTCCCTGAGTTGCTTTTGATCATAGTGTTTCATCACAGCAATAGAAACCCAAACTCAGATGGGTATCTTCTAACTGACAGCTGCACTGGAGATCAGCCATAGTCCTAACACATGACAGTCAATTCCCACTCCATCTTCCCTACATAGGCTTTTGAATACCAACAATCTCCAGCGTGTATCTACCCAATTCCTATGAGATGGAGTGGTGCACTCCCACTTACTGACAGTTCATCTTGGTGCAAAGAACATGGGTGTGTGTGTGTGTGTGTGTGTGTGTGTGTGTGTGTGTGTGTGTGTGTCTGTGTTGCATTTCTGAGTATGTGGGGGGTAGGGGTGTAGAAGCCAGAGGTTGATGCTAAGATGTCTTTCCTTGACCACTTTCCACCTTCCTTTGAAACAAGGTCTTTTACTGAACCTGTTTGAGTTATACTGAGTGGCCATCAGGCTCCCAGGACCTGCCTGCCTCCACCATGCTGGGGTCATAGGCACTTGCCTCCATGACTGCCTTTTACATGGGTTCTGGGGTTCCAAAGTTGGGCCTTCATGCTTGTGCAGCAATTAATTTACCCATGGAACAACCTCCCCAACCCCCTAAAGAATGTTAAAAATGTATATGAACCAAGTATATGTATGAACCATTAAAAGTTAACTGCCCAGTAACGAAACCTGTACAATTTGGGAATATTCACAACAGCTAATGTGAGCACATTCCAAGAATGTGGACTCTTGGCATAGTTCGCCAACACTCAGGCCAGAAAATGTTACTCTTTTTCAAAACATTAATCCTACATTCAAAACACAACAGCTTTGAGTCTTAATGTCCCTTACCAGTGGGTTTTAACAATTAGTTGGTCAATGAAAAGTACTGAACTGTTTGAACCAAAGGACCCAGGTTTTCAGTCACACATGAAACTGTTAGAATTGCAGGAGTCATTCCAGAACATGTGATCCCTCCCAGGTGCACTTCAGAGAGCATTCTCTAATACAGCTATGGGTCCCTGGGACCCTGTGGCCACAGTACTGCAGATGCCCTGCATCTTCCCAGGGACGGGGCAACGGGACACAGAGCTGGCCCCTGCCTAAGCTCAGGTTCCAGGAGGACAGAGTGCGTCTGCCTGTCTTTCTGCATTCCTAGGGGAGGTTCAAACTGACCCAGGGTCTATTTTAACTCAGTTAAAGCATATGCTTGGCTAGTGGTTTTCATCAAAGGAAATCTTTAAAGTAGCCACAAAAGAAGAGCTCTGAACATCATTAAACATGTTGTCTTAACATCACCAACTAAATTACTACTTTTCCGTGTGTTTTAGATAAAATTGCTGCATAGCATAATAATGGGCTGGTCTAGCCAAGAAGACAGGGTTCACGCAGCACAAGGAAGCCTTGAACTGAGTATGTATCAGAGGATGACCACGAACTCCTGATCTTCCTGCCTCCACCTCCCAAGTGGGATTACAAACCTGGGCTGCCCTACCCCCAACCCCCAACTCACAGGCTTTGTTTACATCACCAGTTTTCAACCTGTGAGTCCCCACCCAATGGGGTTGAATGACCCTTTCACAGGGGTCACCTAAGACAATCAGAAAACACAGATATTTACTTGTTATTCATAAGAGTAGCAAAATTACAGTTATGAAGTAGCAACAAAATAATTTTATGGTTGGAGGATCAGCACAACACGAGGAACTGTGTTAAAGGGTCAAAGTGATAGGAAGGTTGAGGACCAATGGTTTAGATGATGGGAGGAAATGTGGGTCTTGGAGCCACAAAAAAAAATAGAACCAGAATCTTCTCTCAGCCCTTAACAATCCAATTGTGTATTCCTGATCTCGCTACCAAATCTCAGGGTGGCTCCCTGGATCTGTAGACTAAGAAATTAATAATTTACCCAAGAATGCGTGTGGGCATTCTAGAAATTGTGTGTAATGGCTACTTGTGTCCAACATACACCAAATATGCTCATCTCTAAGAACATACATCCTGTTTGTAAAAGATGAACACAACTTTATAAAGAAAAACTTTAAAGAGGAATAATTATCTTTTATCACTATAACAAATCACAATTCAGTACAATTTCCTAGTAAAGAATCCACTTCTTAAAAACCTCAAGAACCAAGGGCTGGAGATATAGCTCACTTGGTAGCATGCTTATTCAGCATGCATGAAGACTGGGTTCGATCCCTAGCACCAAATAACCTGGGCATGTCAGTTCATGCCTATAATCCCAGTTCTCCATCGCTATAGAAATAGATGGATCATTCTTGGCTACAGTGAGTTCAAGACTAGCCTGGGCTACATGAGAACCTGTCTCAAAAAAAGTCAAGAATCCAGCTGGGCGGTGGTGGCACACGCCTTTAATCCCAGCACTCAGGAGGCAGAGGCAGGTGGATCTCTGCGAGTTCAAGGCCAGCCTGGTCTACAGAGTGAGTTCCAGGACAGCCAAGACTGTTACGCAGAGAAACCCTGTTTCAAAAAAACTTAAGAATCTAAAGATGTAGATGACAGATTTGGTCAAGAGTTTGTCTTTGGTACTTAAAGGAGAAAGGTTTCTTCTGGCCCACAGTCCAAGGCAAGTCTGACCGCAGAAGTGGGAGGAAGCGGGTCATATTGCACCCACAGTCCAGAAGCAGACAGTACCAGATGCTCTGGCTTCTTTTTTTATTCAGTGTGTAGTTTGAGTGAGTCTTCCCACCTCAAGGAATTTTCATGCCCAGAAAGTCGTCACCAAGGTAAAATTCTATAGTCTGTCAAGTTGACCATCAATATTAACCACCACGGACGATTATCTCAGGCATAAACAGAGTATTCATAGCACATGAAACTGAATTTCAAAGGTCACTGGGAAAATTCCCTTAACACTATTGTCCCTTCTGACTTGGTTCTTACCCGAGAGTCCATTCCCTCAGTTCACCTGTCTCTGCTCTAGTGTTCCCATACGGGAAGGGCCCGCCTGACCACCCCACTGAAAGAAATGATCAGAAAACAGGCTCTTCCCTGCTGGAGGATTCCTTCTTTTTCTTTCTCACCACCTGTCATGTTATAAACGCAGTTGTCTTTTCTCCAGGGGTAATCTCTATGAGAGGAATTTTGTTTGTTCACTGAATATAACCCAGTTCTTCATAGAACATTTGAACCACAGTCACTACTCAGTAAGTAATGGCCAAATAAATGAATAATGTATGTGTTAGCCAAATGCCACACTTCCGATTCGGTTTCCAGCAAGACAGAAATTTAAACCAAACTTCTGAGACACATGGGACAGACATTTAATATTTCCCATACTGTTTCAGTTTATGAAGCAGGTGGATCTACGTTACCCTGCAGAGAGTTTACACAAAGCAAGTTTTGCTTCCCCTCCTGCCGGGCTGTGCTGCTAACCAACAGACTAGCCGGCTAGCCTTTCTCTCAGCTCCATTCTTCCACACTCACGGAACCCCACACCTCCTTCCTCACCATCCTGGTCTCTCAGCTCCATTCTTCCACAC
>CABHPP010152778.1:0-20914 GCA_902168425.1 Peromyscus attwateri
GCTTACAGTTCCCAATGACTAGGACAATACAGGTATGTACCACCACACTCAGTCCGAGCCAAATCCCCACACTACTGCTTTTCTTTCTTTCATTTTTTTCTTAAGACTTTTTAATCTTAAATCACCTGTACATGTGCATATTTTTGTATGGGTATGAGCATGGGAGGACAGATGCCCAAAGAGCATTGGATCTCTTGGAGCTAGAGTTACAGGTAGCTGTGAGCTTCCTGATATAGGTACTGGAAACCAAATTCAGTCTTCTGCAAGAGCAGTGTGCATGCCTAACTGCTGAGCCATCTCTCCAGCCTGGGCTTGTTCTTATAAATAAAACTTTATTATAATGCCAACACATTTGTTTCCATCATCTACCTTTGCTTTTTTGCTTCAACAGCAACAGAGATCGCATGAGTTGGTGCAATGGGAGCTCCTGGCCTACAAAACCTCTATTTACAGTGCAGCTCTAGACAAAAGGTTTGCAGACTATGCCTTTGGGGAACATCTCAAATACTCCTTATTGTTACATGTGGATAATTCTGGACACATATTTACCTGTATTTTTCCTCCGAATAATGATTGCCTCGTTCCAAACAGGTTATTAAATCTATTACAAATAAAGAGAAATGCAATTAGCAGGTGAGTGGAAACCAGGCCACCTGTTTCTGAATATTTCTTTAGAGATTAAAAAAAGTATACTTTGAAAGCATTATCTTGTTATTTGAATTTTTTTGTCTAAAATAAATAAAATCTAAGGTTACAATCTCCAATGTTTAATAAGTTTCTTTTTTCTTTCCTATCACCAATGGTTATTTTTTCAGTGTTACTGTCTAGAGAATAACAGAATCTACTTCTAATAGTAACCACTGTACATCAGCATGTATCATGTACACAATATCCTTGCCAGGAGGAAAACCATTAAAAACCCCATCACAGTTTATGGAAAACATTCCCAGGAAGATTCCCCACCCCCCGCCCCCCGCTCCCCATAGCCCAGGTCACTTGACATGTTATGTTGGTTTGCAAGAAAATGGTCCCCAAAGGGAGTGGCACTACTAGGAGGTGTGGCCTTGTTAGAGGAGGTGTGTCGCTGTGGAGGCAGGTTTTGAGGACTTGTATATGCTTAAGTCATGCCCAGTGTTTCAGACCACTTCCTGTTGCCCACACAAGATGTAGAACTCTCAGCTACCTCTCCAGCACCATGTCTGCCTACACACTGCCATGTCCCTCCATGATGATAATGGACTGAACCTCTGAAAATGTAAGGCACATCAATTGAATGGTTTCCTTTATAAGAGCTGTGTAGTCATGGCATTTCTTCACAGCAATAGAAACCCTAACTAAGACACATGTTCTGGTCCTCTTGCCTCTCCTTTCTGAGTGCTGGGCTTACAGGTGTGTGCCACCGTGACTGGATTTAGGTAGTGCTGGAGTTAGACCCTAGGCTCCAGAAATGCTGGACAAGCAAGCACTCTACCAATGGAGCCTCTGCCTCCCCAGTATTGAGATTAGTGTGTGCCAGTTAGTGATCAGTAATCCTTTGTTTTGCTTGTTTGTTTTTTGTTTTGCTTTTGTTTTTTTGAGACAGGGTTTCTCTGTGTAATTTTGGTGCCTGTCCTGGATCTCACTCTGTAGACCAGGCTGGCCTCGGACTCACAGAGATCTGCCTGCCTCTGCCTCCCCAGTATTGAGATTAGTGTGTGCCAGCTAGTGATCAGTAATCTTTATCAACAATCAGGAGCAAACGGAAGTTCCTTACAGGACAACATACTTAGTTAAACCAGCAAAATAGTTCCCCAAATATCCCATATTCTTGGCAATAGTTCTTTCTCTCCAAGAACCTTTGAAGAATCTTAAGGAACCACACATGGTAAACACTGGCCATGAGAGCCAATCATATCTAATCCGCTCTGAAAGAAATGAGTGGCACATCCCCTTCCAGACAAATTTCTGCCACAGAGGAGTAACAGAAGGAACACTGGGCACATTGTGATCCTAGATAGTGATGTAGTGGGTTACATAGTGATGTCTCTGCACCATATGAGACCCAGGAAGGAGCTGACTGTTATTTATTAAGCGGTGCAATGTTGTTATTCATTAAGCAGCACTGTTTACCATGCGAGAAAAGCCACAAGGTACAACAAAATCCACTGTAAGAGTTTACTGCCCGGTGGCGGTGGCACACGCCTTTAATCCCAGCACTCGGGAGGCAGAGACAGGGGGATCTCTGTGAGTTCAAGGCCAGCCTGGTCTACAGAGCAAGCTCCAGGATAGGCACCAAAACTACACAGAGAAACCCTGTCTTGAAAAAACAAAAAAAACAAAAAAACAACAACAAAAGTTTATTAAGGGAAGAGAACAGAAGGGATGTGCTTAGGCCTATGGAAAGATTGAGCAGGAAGAGGAGGAAGGATATGTGGAACTCGCTTTTATAGATTTCTCCCTGCATATGGGCTTACGTGGCTACGCCACACATACACATAGATTATTACGTGATCACGCAGAGCATGGATTACATAGGACATAAGGCCCTGGAATGACTAAGTGTCTTGCCAGCACATGCGTAGTCATGGGGAAGTGGCTAGGAATTCTAACACCAACAGTTTCCCACTCATCAGTACTCACGTTCTCTTCCCTTCTCTCCCAACCATGGTTGGGGTGTCATGTGACAGTGACTTCTCATCCTGTTACTACAGTGTCTCCAAGCTGGTGTGCTAGGGTGTGACAAGGGTGAGAGTCCCTAGTTAAAACATCTGCTTACTGAGCAAGAAAGGAGGCTGGGGAAGGACTTCAAAGAAGCCAGACCATAGCAGGATCAGGGGAATTTACCCAAAGACGTGTCAATCAAGGTTTATAGGAAACAAGATTCACCCCATCCCACAGGCATCATTGGCTCCACTCACCACATGCTCTAAAATGACTCAGAACAGGACCAACGACTGCAAAGAAGCTGTTCCACTTACATCCTCTGGCCCTTCCCCTTCTCCCCCAGGACAGGGTTGTACTACCTTAGCCTTGCCTGGCCCGAAACTCAACTCATGTGCAGACCGGGCTGGCCTTGAAATCCCAGCTATCAGCCTGCCTCTGACTCAAGACTGCTGGGATTAAAGGCCCGCCCAGCTTGTCCTCACGTCTTACTGTTGTGTCTGGGATCACAATTATGTCCAGAGGAAGAGATAAGGACCAAAAAGACATCTCAGGCAGATAGGCTTTATATAGGCATGGTGGTTTTTCTGTGGTACCTGGATGGTCACTGCTGGTATAGGCCAGAAGAAAGCCCCGTCCAGAAATGTGAGTTCCACTCTGGAACCGGACAGTCACTTCATTTGAGTTCACCCAGAGTTCTTTGGGAACAGCCCAACTCCCACAGTACGGACCTGGAAACAAAGCACATGTGTGGCACATTTGAAAACTTACAGAGAGCAAAGAAAAGTCTGTTTAGAGAGGAGATGTACTCTATAACACACATAAAATTTGTAATTCTTATCCACCTGGAATTGTGTTTGACAGAAACTGACCTGCAAAGCTGATTAGACCAATGAGCTCACGGTGGAGCAGCTGATGGTGGAGGAGCAGCTGATGGTGGAGAAGCAAGAGGGTGGAGTCTGCTCACTCTGAACAACCCTACAGATGGGTTTCCATCTTGGAAAAAGACTCACAAAACAGGTCGAATAAAGTAATGAAAAGTTTATCATAGAGAATATACGCTAGGGACCTACTAAGTTTGCTCAAAGAAACCGATTCAAAGGAGGTTCCAGATGAAAATATAATGCCGAATACGTGATTAAAAAAAAAAAATACTGGATGGGTGAGATGGCTTGGCTCTGCAGATAAAGGTGCTTGTCACCAAGTCCTTGTAGTGGAAGGAGAGGGCCAATTTCTGTACGCTGAAGTCCAGCTTTCACTGAGTTCTGTGGCATGCATGTACCCACACGCATACTCATAAGTACATGTAATTAAAAAGTTAAATTTTTGCTCAGTGCATTGTTCACATTTTCCTCTTGCATTAACTTCTGTCTTAACACAGAGTGTGTTTTGATTTGTGCCACAGAGTCTGCATAAAAGCTTGAATAAAGGCTGTAAAATTATTTCTAGAGGAAATTGCTTGAAAAGCAATAGCAATGTTGATAAACTTTCAAAGGGCAAGATTAGACTGAGTGTAAAACAGAAATGATAGCCCTTCCCCCACCCACTTCAGTGAAGCCCAACAGAGCACTGCATTCCGCAGTGTGCATGTGGAGTGTGGAGTCAGAGGAGGTTTGGACTTGTGAGTACTGGGGACCAAACTCAGGTCAATGGGATTGGTGGCAAGCACCTTACCCAAGGAACCATCTTGTGGGCCCCATGAGCAAGTTTTGTTTTTGTTTGTTTCCCCTTGTCTTGTTTTTGTTTTTGTTTTTTTGGTTTTTCCGAGACAGGGTTTCTCTGTGTAGCTTTGCGCCTTTCCTGGAGCTCACTTGGTAGCCCAGGCTGGCCTCGAACTCACAGAGATCCGCCTGGCTCTGCCTCCCGAGTGCTGGGATTAAAGGCGTGCGCCACCACCGCCCAGCTTTCCCTTGTCTTTTGTGAGACAGTCTCACTGTATAGTCTTGGCTGCCCTGGTACTCACTATGTAGACCAGGTTGGCCTAGAACTCACAGAGATCCATCTGTCCTGAATGCTGAGACTAAAGGTATATAGCACCACGTCCAGCTCCCCAAGCAAGTTTTGAAGGGAGATTCTTCACCAACTTCTCTTAGAACAGTACAGAAGCAGCCAAGAGCAGCAGCTACAACAATCAGGCTAAGTAAGAAGGAAGGGACGTGGAAAGAAATGACCACTCCAATTCAATAGGAATCAAACCGGCTCACACAATTCCAAACCCTCACAGGATCAAAACGGTCCTACTCAGTAGATCCAGAACCCAACTAATCAACACCCTGTCCTGCCAGGAAGGATGTGACTGCTCTCCTGTCCCATCCAAGTTTCATATTCTGAAGATCTGAGGGAATAAGAGAGGGCTGGGACCTTATTCTCCTGCCTTACACGTCTGCTGTTCCCTATTACTACGTTACAGTGAAATCCAAGTACAATGACTTCCTGGCCCCATTCATCCATTAAATTTGTGTGTGTGGTAAGTGTACATGCGTAAGTGTGGACACATGTGTGCCTGTGCATGGGTAGAGAAACCAGATGTCCACCTTGGGTGTCTTCCTCTACTGCTCTCGACTTCATTAAAGATATATTTTGAGTGTTTGCATGCATGTATGTATGTACACTATGTATGTGCATGCCTGGTGCCCACACAGACAAGAGGGTGGTGTTGGGTCTCCTGGAACTGGAGTTAGAGATGTTTGTGAGCTGTCATGTAGGTGCTGGAAACTGAACCTGGTCCTTTGCAAGAGCGACAAGTATTCCTAACCGCCAAGTCACCTCTCAAACTCCTCTGTCTTAATTTTTGAAACAGTCTCTTGCTGAGCCTAGAGCGTATGGATTCAACTGAGCTGTGCAGCCAGTGAGCTGAAGTGTCTGGCTTTTATGTGGGTACTGGAGATCACAACTCAGGTCCTCACGCTTGTGGTAGGCACTCTGCCCACTGAGCCATCCTCCCAGCTCCCACTTCCCTCTTTACCAGCCTTCATCACATATTAATACTTCCCTGATGTAGATTTGCAGGTTACTGAGAATAGCTCATATACCAAGAGCTGTCTGAGTGCTTTTTTAATAAAAAATGCATGTTTTCTATTTACACTGTGCCCACAGAGCAAGACAAAATTATAGTCACCTCTTCATCACCAGCAGAGTACATTCTGTGCTTCAAATATTGCTTGCACTGAAATGTTCTTTGATTCACAACACTTTGTAAAAGCCAAACCCAAATAAAAGGACATATGGAACATTTTAAAAATGTATTCTCTTTGAAATACCATGGAAAAGAAATGAAGTGTCCCGGGGCTGGAGAGATGGCTCAAAGGTTAAGAGCACTGGCTGCTCTTCCAGAGGTCCTGAGTTCAATTCCCGGCACCCGCATGGTGGCTCACAGTCATCTATAATGAGATCTGGTGCCCTCTTCTGGCGTGCAAGGTTACATGGAGGCAGAATGTTGTATACATAGTAAATAAATAAATCTTAGAAAGAAAGAAATTAACTGTGCCAAAGAAAGAAAATAATTGTATACTGGAGCTGGTTCATGACTACAATCCCAGCCATTGAGAAGAGAAGGCAGGACACTTTGGAATTCAATGGCAGCTTGGGGTACATGTCAGGGGCATGTCTCAGAAACCCAAGGACTGGGGATGTAGATAACTCAGTGGTAAAATGCTTGCCTAGCATGTGCCAAGGCAGTTGCCTGGCGTGATGGTTAATAATGATTAGCAACTTGACAGGCTCCAGACTCACTTAAGAGACAGGCCTCCAGGCATACCTATGAGGGACGCCTCGATTAGGTTGAGTGAAAGACCTACCCTAAAGCAGGGTAGCACCATTCCCTGCCCTTGGGTCCTGGACTGCACAGAAGGCTACCTGAGCATGAGCTGCATCCTTCTCTCCTTTCAAACTTCAGATGCAGCTTGGCCAGCTACTGTGAGCTCCTGCTGCCAGGATTTCCCAGTCATGACAGACTGTATCCTTGAACTGTGAGCCAAACTAGCCTTTTCTCTCTGAAGTTGCTTTGTCAGGGTATTTTTACCATTAAGAGTAAGAGAAAAGTGTGCACAGATGCCATGGATAATTAGGATTTTTACAAATTTTAATATTGTTTATAAATATTAAAAACAGGCAATTAGCTGGCCTATTGTTACATAACTGTCCTTGCTAGGATTCTTGTTGCTGGAATAAAACAATGAGCAAAAGCAAGCTGGGGAGGAAAGACTTTATTTTCGCTCAGCATGCCACAAACGAGTGTGTCCTGGCGGGAGTATGAGAAACCTTACTCTGTATCACTGTCACGTGGAATGGCTTTCCTGACTTCTTGAGTGACTACAGAGTGAGGCTTAATTTGGGGTGAGGATGGAACCAGATGGAACTGGAGCCCTGACTGCAATGCAGCCTGTTGGGCAAGGCACCCAACTACCACCCAACCCCAAGACTGGATGGCTGCAGATTTGTAGACGAATTTCTAAATGGTCTTATTTTAAAAACACGGAGCCAAATATAGGGGTGAAAGCCTTAGAGAGATCAGGGAAATTGGGAAAGCCACCAGCCAACCTTACCTCACCAACTCTGCGGCTTCCAAATGCGAGTTACTTCCTGTCTACCTTCGTCTATATGCCTTGCTGTTCTGCCATCTGATTTGCTCTTTCTGTTCATCGACATCACTTCCTCTTCCTACACTGCTCTGTCACTTCCTGTCTGTCTGTACAGACCTCCATGGTTAACTAGTTTGAAATTTAAGGCATGTGCCACCACACCTGGCTCTGTTTCCGGTGTGGCCTTGAACTCAGAGATCCAGACAGATTCCTGCCTGCCAAGTGATAAGATTAAGGTCTTGTGCTACCTGACTTCTTTGTTTACTTAAAATGGCTTGCTATTTCCTCTGATCTCCAGGCAAGCTTTATTTATTAAAGCACAAATAAAATATCATCACATTTCAGCAAAAATAAAATATCACCACACAGATTTTTTTCCCCCCACAGGCTAGAAGCTGTATAAACCAACGACATGGCCATTCCGAGGTATGGTTAAGCAGAAGGTTTTTATTGTAGACACGAGGGGAGAGAACAGCCAGAGGCATCAGGAAGAGTCCAGAACAGAGAGAGAAGGTAGTAGACTGAACATGGCCAGCAGACTGGACTTAGCCGTGAGCGAATGGAGAGGGAGACATGAAGAGACAGAGTGTACCAAGAGCGGAAGACAAAAAAGGAGGGAGCGCAGCTGAAATTGCAGGGTTATATGGAGAACTAATAGCCGGGGGAGTAAGCCGATGAGCTGGAGGAAGTTTGGGGCGGGGAGAGGTGAGAAGAGCAGAGAAGAGCCAGGATTCCAGCATGGACTCTGAAGTGTGTAGCCAGTGCTTGTGACAATGAAGGAGCCTGGAGGGCGGCATGAGCTTTGATATGCTAATAGGCACCACAGATAGCCCTTTGTCCCTCCTGCCAGGGAAGGGGTAAATGGCTCAGCTGGTAGAGGAATGCTGGGCTTTGTCTAACTGCCAGAATTCCGGGGAGATAGAGTTTCCTTTGGACCCAACAGAAGCTAATAACTGTCTTCCTAGAGTTAAAAGGGGAAAGAGATATCCAATGGGAACCCCTAGGAGACCCTTGGAAGATGATAGATAACCCACTCCCTACACAATGTGGCCTTGCATGGGCTGGGCTAGTGCTCTACCACTGAACTACATCTTTTTCACTTTTTAAAACTAGAACATTAGTTTGTTTAGACTGGCCGTGAACTCACTAGGGAGCCCTTGTGAAACTCTCCTGCCTCAGCCCCCGAGTGGCCAGCATGAGAGGCGTGCGCCAACAGGCTTGGAAGAACAGTATCTTTTCTTATGAAAACTTTTCTCCAGCCCACACATGTTCAAGCGGTGAAATCATGTGCCACACACCAGCATTTTGGTCAGTGATGGGCCATGTGTGTATTACTGTGGCCTCATCAAATCAAGATCATGAAGCCGAATCATTCCACGCCTACGGCGATTGTAATAGTTTAGCGGCGGCGGAGGGCAACCTTGGCGGGTTGGAGCCAGGGGGCGCCACAGTCACACCACGCAACAGAGCGCGCGTGGGAGGCTTGCTGGGGAGAGGTGATGCTGCCCTGAGACCTCTGCCCCCAACAACCACAGGGGACCCTGCGGTGGCCGCCTAGGTAGTCTCTGTCGTTTTTAACAGATTCGGAGGCCGCTTGGTCTGCACTTCTGCTTACTCGGGTAAAATGTATCCTCCTCCTCGTTGGAACTGCGATGGTGTTTGACGGCCAGGCTAGTGAAAGCTCTGTCCGTTTAACAGCAGCAACCAAGGCTTCAGCTGCCTTCTCGGTTCTCTTGGTGTGTAAAACTCAGGCATTTACACTGGCCTGCTCTCAGGGACCTAGCAGGACACAGCAGCAGCAGCAGTCAAGATGTGACACTGTGACTACTGTAGCCACCGAGTACAGCACTCTCCCTCCGCGCATGCGCTAGGTCCCCTCCTAAAAGCCCTTCTCACTCCTCTCCCTTGCCTTCTGCTCTCTCTCAGGAGGCGGCCTCTGCGCCTCCCCCCAGTAAACCTCCCACGTGAGCTCTGCTGTGATGTGACTTTGTGGTGGCCCTTGGCTCCGACCCGCCAAGTCGCCTTCTGCCGCTGAACTATGTCAGTGATGCTGGTAAACATAAACATCCTGAGCTGGATGGGGTGACTCATGCCTGGGATCCCAGCACCCGGAGGCTAAGGCAGGAAAACTGCCCTGAACTTGAGGCCATCCCGAGTTACCCGGTGAATTCCGAGCCAGCCTGGGCAAGCCCCTGTCTCCAAACAAACACACAAGAACAAAATAAAAATAAACTTCCCGTCCTGCTCATGGTATGGATACACGGATAGAGCTACGGACAGTGTATAACACTTGATAGCAGGGGACTGTCACCACCCATTCATGTACTTATTACGTCTACTTCATTTTAGAGTCCATTCCATGTGTCTGTATGTGTGAGCGTGCGTGCGTGCGTGCGTGCGTGCGTGTGTGTGTGTGTGTGTGTGTGTGTGTGTGTATCTCTTCATGTAGTGTAAGCTGGCCCTGAACTCACTTTGTAGCCAAGGATGACCTTGAAATCCTGATTCTCCTGTTTGACTCCCCTCTCCCTCCCACGATGGACTAAAAACCTCAGCTAAGATAAGTTAGTCATTCCTCCCTTAAAAACAAACTCCCCCCCCCAAAAAAAATAAATAAAAAATAAAAGCCGGGCGTTGGTGGCGCACGCCTTTAATCCCAGCACTCGGGAGGGAGAGCCAGGCGGATCTCTGTGAGTTCGAGGCCAGCCTGGGCTACCAAGTGAGCTCCAGGAAAGGCGCAAAGCTACACAGAGAAACCCTGTCTCGAAAAACCAAAAAAAAAAAAAAAAAAACAAACTCCCCAAAAGAAACCATGTTGATGCCAGGCATAGTGACGTGCATGTCTGTAATCTCAGGATTTGGGAGATGGGGCAGGAAGATAAGAAGTTCAAGGCCATCCTCAGCTACCAGCAAGTTGTAAGCCAGACTGGGCTGCATGAGACCCTATCTCAGAAAACAAAACAAAATGGAAGCCATGTTGAGTACTGACCGGTACCATTTTGGCTTGTTTAAACACATGCAATGTTTACTAACAAAACTGCCCAGTGAAGTATTATTTCTCAATGGAAGAAAGAAATGGTGCTTCATCAGCATTACAGAGAAGCAGGAAGCCCCCAGGACTCTCTCAGCTCTCTATAGTCACCTCCCTGTCTCAGAATTCTGAGGTGGAGAGTTGCATGAGCCATGTGGGTGCTGGGAAAAGAACCCAGGTCCTCTGCAAGAGCAGCAAGTGCTCTTAACTGCTAAGCCATCTCTCCAGCCCCTCACTCAGGAACTTTAAAAAACACTATCTCAAATCAACACCCAGACATTTTTTGGCTGTTCTCGGCCCCTTTCTGTGGAATAGTACATTCAGGTTTCAAGTTTGCTCACTTCTTGAATTCACCATTGTTACAGAGTGAGAGGAGGGTCTTGTTTCTCACATCAGAGGGTGGTCCTGTTGTTATATGATGCTTGCCTGCCCTTCATGCACTACTTTCCACTCGATTTTTAAGAGGGGGCTCTCCTATATTTAAACATCGGAAAAAGTAGATCGTCAACTCAAATGAGTGCTCATAGCTCTTAGTTCTGACCATTTCATATCACGTAATTTTGACCACACTGGGTACACTCTTGTTTGCAGGCCGTGTGCTTTGATGGGAAACCTGTTTCCATTTAAAGTCAGGTTAAGCCCCACCTTTCTAAAATCAGGGCGCACACTTATTTTAGGGTCTCTGGTTCTCCACCAGCAGTGCCAAGAGTGGCCCTGCACTGGAACTTGTCATCCAAGTCCTCCTCTGTTGCTGCCTTTCTTCCTTTCTTTCCCTTTCTGAGCCCGGGTCTCATACAGCAGCGCACGCAGTCTGGCCTAGAACTTATTATGTAGCTAAGGACACCCTTGAACTTCCTGCCTCCACATCCCAGTGCAAGTACTGATGTTACAAGAGTGCTCCCCCCCCCCCCCCCGACACCCAGGATGCTAAGCAAGCACTCCACCAACCAAACCACACTCGCAGCGCTGTGACTTCTATTCTTATCTGTGGGACAGGTGACATCTTATGCTTCGGTCACAAATCCCCATGTCACCAGGTAATTAGATAGAAAAATAAGGGAAGAGATCACTTTTACTTTTTGTGGGTAAGTGGAAGTCCTGGATCAGGGAAGAGCCATTAGTGACTCTAAAAGGAGCAGCATTGTAGTATCTGTCCCCAGACATGAAATGAAGCCCTCACAGACCCCAGGCCAGGAAAGCAGGAGCTAGCTGCCTTCTCTGAGCACAGAGGCCGGTTCCTTAGTGCATCCATCCCCTTTGCATCCATCAGCAGCCGAGAGGAAAACCCTTGGTCTCCATGCATGGATAAAGCAGAGCTGTGCCATTAAGAAGAATCAACTGCCTGCTCCAGGCCAAAGCATGGAAGGTTCCAGGCAATGTGTGCAGCAGCAGCTCACAGCTCTTCTCCACAGGCTGCCTCGTCCTTGGCATCGCAAGGCATTGAGAGTGAAGCTCTAAACAGTCCCAGGTCGTTTCTGGTGGGTAAGTGGTTTTTTTCCTTGCAGCTGAATAACCAAGCCACTATTTTATGGGTGAAAGGGTCCCATGCATAACATTAAGAACACAACCCCCTCCTTCCCCTCTATAGCCAGTGTCAGTGGAAGCACACACACATACACACACACACACACACACACACACACACCCCCCAAATGAAAACCTACCTCCTTCGAGGTTTGTCATAAATTAAAAGGAACAACAAAAAGCCTCCCTTTTCAAACCCCTCATTAGTCGTATGGAGTCCCTTCTGAACTACATATATAATTTTCAGGACAGATAAGAACATGCCTGGTGGGGCTCAGTGGCCTTCCCTGGGAACACCCCTGGCCGGGCTAGCGACAAGGCACACTCTCAGCTGCCAGGAAAGTGGTCCCCCAGCGTGGTCCGGCTTTGTGCTGAGGGGGGCATGCTGATCAAACAATCTCCAGAAATGCTGAAGCTGCAGTTAGAGCTCTATCCATTTTTCATTTGCTTTTCAATGCAGTCAAATGGCGGGATTTGTCCAGGCTTGCTAATTGCAGCAAGGTCATTGTACAAAATTATAGAATTTTCAGGGCCATTTTCTTTGAAAAGGAGAATTAGCATAAAAAAAGGGGATATTCCTGGATTGTGCCATTAAAACCATAGTCACGAAATTTTGGTCTCTGGTTCTCAGACAAAAATCACTTAACACATGACAAGCGAGCCAGACAGGTTCCCAGACAAAGGTGCAGCTCTCCTGGGGGTTCAGGGACACAAGAGAGAAGAAATGCCTCCCCGATTAACACAGCACCCTACCAGGCCATCCTTCACACGCAGTGGCAGGCAACTGAATCCGGGCTTCCAGGGAAGTAGCTTCTCCCCGCCTGGAGACGATGGTTATGTAAATGAAATACCTAGAGGAGACCATTTAGGCAAATCCAGCCTTTTCTATGCTGGAAATTCCTTTCAAGGTTCTGTATTTTTAACTTCCAAAAGCTGAAGGATTTTATTATTTACTTCCAGTGCCTGAAACAACTATTTGTGAAATAGTGGCTTCTGGGCTTTGTGCTTTCTCTCTTTGGAATTTAAAAAAAGAAAAAAAAATCAAGAATCATAATGACAAGATGCTGTTGCAGCATGCTAAATACCTACCATTCTGAAAACTTAGAACAAAAAATTTTTTTTTTCTTCTCCCTAGACAGGGTTCCACTGTGTTGCTCTGGCTGTCCTTGAACTCAGAGATCTACCTGCCTCTGCTTCCCAGTGCTGGGATTAAAGGTGTGCGCCACCACCGCCTGGCTAAAACTTAGAATAAACTGAGAAATCTTAGGAGTGAGAAAACTCTTTGTTATTTCCTACTTTTCCCATGATCTCGTTTTTAGTGCAGTACAAACATTAGCACTTATGCCCTTTCTCCGTACTTGTAAGTCACTGACAACAGTTAAAAACATAAGTTGGGGGTGGAGGTACAGGAAATGTAGACCGACCTTTGAACTTCCTGATTTCCCTACTGCTCAAAGCACAGAGCAAAACAGGATTCCTCAAACTGACTACAGTTTCCTTCTACCACAGGCCACCCAGGCTTCCCACAGTAATCCTACCGGGAAGCTGGGTGACTGATTTCTCCCAGCCTCAGCTTAGAGACCCAATGAAGCACCCATTTCCTCCAGCAAGAGCCACACAAGAGCTCAGATGGCCTTTGTGAGGCTGAATTGGGATGGTGCGGTGCTTAATTAAGAGCAAACTTTTAGAGTCAGATGCCCACTTGAATCCCTAAGTGCTAAGTGAGCTTAAGCAAGTTCCTGGGCCTCTTCCAGCCTCAGCTTCCTTATGCACAGTGGTTAGTAACAGGAGACTCGGGAACATGCAGGTACTGAGGCCTGGGCACTCACACAGCCTGTGCGGGGTCCCATGCATCTCTAATGCTGTTTCATGGATTTCCACCCAGTAAGTGGATGGAAAACCAAGCTTCTCTTTAAGTGAAGGTTATCTGCAGACAGGAAAAGCCAAGTGTGATTCCTCCATTGGTGTCAATACAGTGACATTCAACTTTCCCTTTTGGAAGAAGCCAGCTTTATATATTTGCTAAAAATCAAACTACAAGCCAATGGTGACTGACTATCTGGAATGGCAGGGTTATGATAAACACTCAAAGGATGAGAACGGAGGGATAAAGGGTCCCCCCCAGCTCCAGGACGCCCATTCGGCAACAGCAACACTTCAGGTAAAGTTGAAATGACTGCCCTGTACATCTGAAACAGGTTCAGAGTCCAGCACAGAGGTGGGAAGTGGAGCTGCAGGACATCAGAGAGCTTTCTAGAACAGGTGGTCCTGGACTGGGAACTTAAGGTGTGGGGGGAAAGGTGTGTGCGTGCCTATGTTAGAAGGAACCGGAAAACTGGGGGAGGAGGAAGTATCAGCAAATACAAAGGGCACAAAGCTGTATGAAGTGATAGAGTCAACTTTCCATGGTTGTGAAACAGATTTCTGTGAGTTTGAAGATGGTCTTGCTTATCACAGAAAGGACAGTCGTCTTGCCTTGGGTAAGCAATTTCAGGGAGGGGAGACTGCAGGAGACAGGTAGTCAGCTCCCTCCCTATACTGCAACGATTTCCTCATTCCCAGGCCCCTCACCCTGCCCCTACAAAGGGCCACAGCCAGCTTTTTATCCTGGCAGACCCCTTGGTTTCCGGAAGCCTCCTCACTTGCACCCCCCCTCCCCACCACATGTGCTAATAAGAAGCACAGTCTTGTCTGTTGAAGGTCCAATCGATTTCTGCTTTCTTTTTATGCAGCTTCAGAAATCTAACAAGATGCATTTAGGGAAAACACACATGTATAGGGATTGGGGTGGGGTCAAGGGATACCACCACACATATAAGACCAGAGAGTAAGAAGCCTGAATTCCACACTACCATGTTTCTGCAGATGTTAGTTTTTGAGACATGGTTTCTGTATAGCCCTGTCTGTCCTTGAACTCAGAGATTAGCCTGCCTTTCCCTCCCAAGTGCTAGCATTAAAGGCATGTGCTACCATGCCTTACACAGAATACAACCATTTTTAAAATAAGAAAATATTATGACAATATTTAACAAGATAATCTTAGGTAGCCTAGAAAACACTGGGGGTTGGCAAGGAGGTGGGGGGGGGGGGTCAGCAAGTGTTTCAAGAAGAAATATAGGTTAATTGTCCCTTATCTTAAGTGCTTGGGACTAAGTGTCTGATGGTGGGAAGGCTTCTGCATTCTGGTATTTGTATAGATTTTTATCAGCCTAGCATGCCTCACATCAAACCTAGAACCTAAAGTGCTCTGAAATCTACAATGTTTTCTAATCTTTTATTTACTTATTTGTGCACACGTGTGCAAATGCATGCGGATGCCCAAGGCAGACGCTGAGAGTCCCCCGGACTGCTCTCCACCACATCTGCTGAGTCTGTCTCTCACACATCTTACAGATTCAGCTGGTCTAGTTAGCCAATCTGCTCCTGGGGCTCCCTCAACCCTGCCTCCTGCATACGGGGATTATGAATGGGCTGTCACACACTCACCTAGCGTTACATGGGTTCTGGGGATCTGAACTCTGGTCCCCAGGCTCTGATGGTACACCATTCACCTACTGAGCCATCTCCATCCCATCCTGTCCCATCCCTCTGTGTCACATGACAGGGAACAAGAAGTTCCCAAACTGTACAATTTGTGATACGAATTTTAGATTGGGATACTCACTCGACCTGTATGCTTCCAAGTAAATGCATTCATTCCCTGAAATGAATAGAGTTTCTGCTATTTTATAGACATAAATAAATATCAGATGTTTTTCATCAATGTCTCATTCTATGCTGTTCTATTTGAATAACAACAAAATGGTTATTGGAAGAAGCTTTGCTTGAAATAACCTAGAAGCGGTACAGTTTTGAGGGATAAAAAAAAAAACCCACTGGAGAAGACATTGAAAAGGGAGGCAAAGAAAGGTGATGCTGACATGGTACTTCACGTTTTGAAAGCATATGCCACTCACAGATTCTGGTATTGAAAAGTGACAATCTATTCATTCAGATTGGCTTAGTTTCTAGTCACTTGCTTTCTGAGACTGAGTTTTATAGTCCAGACTGGCCTCACACTCCCTGTACAGTTGAGGATGACTTCGAACTCTGATCTTTCTGCCTCTGCTTCCCAAGTACTAGGATTAAGAGCATGTGTCACCATGCTGAGCTAAAGATTCCTTTAGGAAGTAGTACTATGCCAGGCGTGGTGGGTCTTGAATGTACTTAAAGCACTGGGGAGGCTGAGGTGATGGGGTTGCTGTGAGTGAGTTCAAAACCAGCGTGGGCTACAGCTAAGTTCCGGTCTAGCTTGAGTTACAGTGAGACCCTGTCTCAGTACAGACAGACAGGGATAATCTTATCCGGGTTAAAAATGCAGCACCTGAATTTAATCACAAGGGACATCAAAGCAAGCTAAGCTGACAGACACTGTACAAAATAACTGGGTAGCACACAAGACAAAGACAGGCTGAGGAACAATCCTTGATTACAGGAGACCCGGGAGCCACGGCAGCTAAATGCTTTCTGATCCTGAACATCATCCAACATTCTTTCCTTCCTTCCTCTTCAGACAGGGTCTCTGGCTGGACTGGGACTAGTTATGAAGACCAGGTTGGCTTCTGACTCACAGGACTCTGCCCTGTCTCTGCCTCTGAGTGCTGGGATTAAAGGTGCGTGCTACCACGCCTGGCTTAATCAACTGTTCCAATTTTTTTCACTACTTCAAAAGCCTTTAGCAGGGTCAGTTTCTTAACTCAGCCACACACATAAAAATACCATCCTTCTGTGAGTTTGAGGCCAGCCTGGTCTCCAAAGCGAGTTCCAGGAAAGGCGCAAAGCTACACAGAGAAACCCTGTCTCGAAAAACAAAACAAAACAAAAAATACCATCCTGGTTTGGTCTTTAGTCACTTGACACAAGCTACAGTTTTCTGGGAAGAGGGGACCACAATTGATAAAATGTCACCATAAAACTGGCCTGTAGAAAAAAAAAAAAACAAAAAAACTGGCCTGTAGGAAAGTCTGTGGGGACATTTTCTTAATCAATGGTTGATGTGGAAGGGCCCAGCCCATGGTGAATGGTGCCACATTTGGGCAGGTGGTCCTGTCGTGTGTAAGAAAGCAAGCTGAGCAAGCCGTGGGGAGCAAGCCAGTTCCTGGCTTGAGTTCCCTGAGTGATGGAGTGTGACCTGAGAGTTGTAAGCTGAAATAAACTCTTTCTTTCATAAGTTGCTTTCGGTCATTTTTTTTTTTTTTTTTTTTTTTTTTTTAAATCACATCAATAGAAACTCTAAGACAGCAATTGGTACAAGGTTCATGAGGTATTGCTGTGACAGACCCGGCCATGTTTTGGGGAAGACCGTGGAAGAACTTCAGAACAGTGGGTTGGAAAAGCTGTTGAGTCTTCGTGGCTTAGGGAGTTCGGAAGACAAGAATATTGAGAGAAACTGAGACTGGCCTGTAGGGAAGTCTAGAGCTTTTCTGGATTAATGACTGATGTGAGAGGCCCCAGCCCATTGTAGGTAGGTGGTGCCACCCCGGGCAGGTGGTCCTGGGCTATAAAAAATAGCAGGCTGAGCAAATCATGGAGAGCAAGCATTTCTTCATGGTCTCTCTGCTTTAATTCCTGCCTTCAGGGAATGTGACTTGAGAGTTGTAAGCCAAAATAAAACTACTCCTCCCTGAGTTGCTTTTGATCATAGTGTTTCATCACAGCAATAGAAACCCAAACTCAGATGGGTATCTTCTAACTGACAGCTGCACTGGAGATCAGCCATAGTCCTAACACATGACAGTCAATTCCCACTCCATCTTCCCTACATAGGCTTTTGAATACCAACAATCTCCAGCGTGTATCTACCCAATTCCTATGAGATGGAGTGGTGCACTCCCACTTACTGACAGTTCATCTTGGTGCAAAGAACATGGGTGTGTGTGTGTGTGTGTGTGTGTGTGTGTGTG
This sequence comes from Peromyscus attwateri, assembly GCA_902168425.1. Taxonomy (NCBI): domain Eukaryota; kingdom Metazoa; phylum Chordata; class Mammalia; order Rodentia; family Cricetidae; genus Peromyscus; species Peromyscus attwateri. The sequence goes on from CABHPP010152778.1 coordinate 17,715, forward strand.
TGTGTGTGTGTGTGTCTGTGTTGCATTTCTGAGTATGTGGGGGGTAGGGGTGTAGAAGCCAGAGGTTGATGCTAAGATGTCTTTCCTTGACCACTTTCCACCTTCCTTTGAAACAGGGTCTTTTACTGAACCTGTTTGAGTTATACTGAGTGGCCATCAGGCTCCCAGGACCTGCCTGCCTCCACCATGCTGGGGTCATAGGCACTTGCCTCCATGACTGCCTTTTACATGGGTTCTGGGGTTCCAAAGTTGGGCCTTCATGCTTGTGCAGCAATTAATTTACCCATGGAACAACCTCCCCAACCCCCTAAAGAATGTTAAAAATGTATATGAACCAAGTATATGTATGAACCATTAAAAGTTAACTGCCCAGTAACGAAACCTGTACAATTTGGGAATATTCACAACAGCTAATGTGAGCACATTCCAAGAATGTGGACTCTTGGCATAGTTCGCCAACACTCAGGCCAGAAAATGTTACTCTTTTTCAAAACATTAATCCTACATTCAAAACACAACAGCTTTGAGTCTTAATGTCCCTTACCAGTGGGTTTTAACAATTAGTTGGTCAATGAAAAGTACTGAACTGTTTGAACCAAAGGACCCAGGTTTTCAGTCACACATGAAACTGTTAGAATTGCAGGAGTCATTCCAGAACATGTGATCCCTCCCAGGTGCACTTCAGAGAGCATTCTCTAATACAGCTATGGGTCCCTGGGACCCTGTGGCCACAGTACTGCAGATGCCCTGCATCTTCCCAGGGACGGGGCAACGGGACACAGAGCTGGCTAAGCTCAGGTTCCAGGAGGACAGAGTGCGTCTGCCTGTCTTTCTGCATTCCTAGGGGAGGTTCAAACTGACCCAGGGTCTATTTTAACTCAGTTAAAGCATATGCTTGGCTAGTGGTTTTCATCAAAGGAAATCTTTAAAGTAGCCACAAAAGAAGAGCTCTGAACATCATTAAACATGTTGTCTTAACATCACCAACTAAATTACTACTTTTCCGTGTGTTTTAGATAAAATTGCTGCATAGCATAATAATGGGCTGGTCTAGCCAAGAAGACAGGGTTCACGCAGCACAAGGAAGCCTTGAACTGAGTATGTATCAGAGGATGACCACGAACTCCTGATCTTCCTGCCTCCACCTCCCAAGTGGGATTACAAACCTGGGCTGCCCTACCCCCAACCCCCAACTCACAGGCTTTGTTTACATCACCAGTTTTCAACCTGTGAGTCCCCACCCAATGGGGTTGAATGACCCTTTCACAGGGGTCACCTAAGACAATCAGAAAACACAGATATTTACTTGTTATTCATAAGAGTAGCAAAATTACAGTTATGAAGTAGCAACAAAATAATTTTATGGTTGGAGGATCAGCACAACACGAGGAACTGTGTTAAAGGGTCAAAGTGATAGGAAGGTTGAGGACCAATGGTTTAGATGATGGGAGGAAATGTGGGTCTTGGAGCCACAAAAAAAAATAGAACCAGAATCTTCTCTCAGCCCTTAACAATCCAATTGTGTATTCCTGATCTCGCTGCCAAATCTCAGGGTGGCTCCCTGGATCTGTAGACTAAGAAATTAATAATTTACCCAAGAATGCGTGTGGGCATTCTAGAAATTGTGTGTAATGGCTACTTGTGTCCAACATACACCAAATATGCTCATCTCTAAGAACATACATCCTGTTTGTAAAAGATGAACACAACTTTATAAAGAAAAACTTTAAAGAGGAATAATTATCTTTTATCACTATAACAAATCACAATTCAGTACAATTTCCTAGTAAAGAATCCACTTCTTAAAAACCTCAAGAACCAAGGGCTGGAGATATAGCTCACTTGGTAGCATGCTTATTCAGCATGCATGAAGACTGGGTTCGATCCCTAGCACCAAATAACCTGGGCATGTCAGTTCATGCCTATAATCCCAGTTCTCCATCGCTATAGAAATAGATGGATCATTCTTGGCTACAGTGAGTTCAAGACTAGCCTGGGCTACATGAGAACCTGTCTCAAAAAAAGTCAAGAATCCAGCTGGGCGGTGGTGGCACACGCCTTTAATCCCAGCACTCAGGAGGCAGAGGCAGGTGGATCTCTGCGAGTTCAAGGCCAGCCTGGTCTACAGAGTGAGTTCCAGGACAGCCAAGACTGTTACGCAGAGAAACCCTGTTTCAAAAAAACTTAAGAATCTAAAGATGTAGATGACAGATTTGGTCAAGAGTTTGTCTTTGGTACTTAAAGGAGAAAGGTTTCTTCTGGCCCACAGTCCAAGGCAAGTCTGACCGCAGAAGTGGGAGGAAGCGGGTCATATTGCACCCACAGTCCAGAAGCAGACAGTACCAGATGCTCTGGCTTCTTTTTTTATTCAGTGTGTAGTTTGAGTGAGTCTTCCCACATCAAGGAATTTTCATGCCCAGAAAGTCGTCACCAAGGTAAAATTCTATAGTCTGTCAACTTGACCATCAATATTAACCACCACGGACGATTATCTCGATTATCTCAGGCATAAACAGAGTATTCATAGCACATGAAACTGAATTTCAAAGGTCACTGGGAAAATTCCCTTAACACTATTGTCCCTTCTGACTTGGTTCTTACCCGAGAGTCCATTCCCTCAGTTCACCTGTCTCTGCTCTAGTGTTCCCATACGGGAAGGGCCCGCCTGACCACCCCACTGAAAGAAATGATCAGAAAACAGGCTCTTCCCTGCTGGAGGATTCCTTCTTTTTCTTTCTCACCACCTGTCATGTTATAAACGCAGTTGTCTTTTCTCCAGGGGTAATCTCTATGAGAGGAATTTTGTTTGTTCACTGAATATAACCCAGTTCTTCATAGAACATTTGAACCACAGTCACTACTCAGTAAGTAATGGCCAAATAAATGAATAATGTATGTGTTAGCCAAATGCCACACTTCCGATTCGGTTTCCAGCAAGACAGAAATTTAAACCAAACTTCTGAGACACATGGGACAGACATTTAATATTTCCCATACTGTTTCAGTTTATGAAGCAGGTGGATCTACGTTACCCTGCAGAGAGTTTACACAAAGCAAGTTTTGCTTCCCCTCCTGCCGGGCTGTGCTGCTAACCAACAGACTAGCCGGCTAGCCTTTCTCTCAGCTCCATTCTTCCACACTCACGGAACCCCACACCTCCTTCCTCACCATCCTGGTCTCTCAGCTCCATTCTTCCACAC
>CABHPP010152781.1:0-21479 GCA_902168425.1 Peromyscus attwateri
CTCTCTCTCTCTCTCTCTCTCTCTCTCTCTCTCTCTCTCTCTCTCTCCATACCTTCTTTTGAGGGCCAGGACTGCAAACACTCTGCCCCACACCTTGGTCCTGAATTTCCCACATGATATATGAAAGGAAAGAGACGTAGGAAATCTACATCAGAAGGATGTGCTCCTACCTGAACTGGACATGGAGAAATTTCTTGGTCTAATGTGGGGAGGAACATTAGGGAAAGTTTAGCAACAAGACACAGGTTCTCCGCCTTAGCAGAAACCATATCTTATTTTTGAGAGACTATAAGTTAGTTTCTAGGTGGTCCCCTGGTGCTCAGAACAGATCAGAGGAAGGCTCAGATCACAGGAGAGATGGGAGGTCTAAGTGTGACAATGGAACAAACACACAGCAAAAACTCATTTACGAAATCATCCCAGACTGAGCACATGAATCTGCATAACCTGTGCTGAGCTCACCAGAGACTCCACACTCAGAATGGTGCTGTGGCTGCTCAGTGCAGTGACTCAGGGATCCATTCCTAGAATGCCTTTTCAGTTTATTCTACTGTTTCCAGAGTGGTTGGTGCTCAAGAATCTAATAAGAAGTCCTAGTGGGAACAGGGGCTGTCTCCCACTCTTTTACTGGCTTTTGGGACCCTACTCCCCATACTGGGGCACCTTGCCCAGCCTTAATACATGGGGAGATGCTTAGTCTTCCTGCAACTTGATATGCCATGTTTTGTTGATGCTCATGGGGGACCTGCCCTTTGCTAAACAGAAATGGAGAAGGAGTGGATTCATGAGTGGGAACAGAGGGAGGTGGGGAGGGGTACCTGGGAGGAGGGGAGGGAGGGGAAACTGTGGCTGGTATGTAAACTATATAAGTAAGCAATCAAGTAAGTAAGTAAGTAAGTAAGTAAGTAAGTAAGTAAATAAATAAATAAATAAATACATAAATGTATTTTAAAAAAGAATAAGGGAGGGAACCCAGCTATGCCAGTGGAAAGATCCATCCCAGAACTTCATGAGGTTATAGGATGAGAATGATGGGAGTTTACAAATAAACAGGAAAGTAGAACTCAGAAGAAACACTCATCTCTCTTAAACAGGCACACATCCAATTTCTCTTCCTCCATTCTCAGGATCATTTGAGACTGTCAGTCCATCCTAGAACACACCCAAACTCAAGACAGTTGGATAAAGTCATAGCACTAAAAATAGAGGGGTCAAGTTCTATCCAGGGAAGACAGGGGCCCTGGGTGGACATTTAGTTATCTTGGGAACATCTGGTTATCTTGAGGGAATTTTGACCATCAGTAACCTCTGTTACTTCTTTGTCCACAACCACAGCCTCAGAGAATCAGGATCACACAGTGGAAAATCTTGTCAGGATGGGGTTTGCTGCCATGATCCTCATAGTCCTTGGGATTCTGGTCTTTGAGGCTTGGGGCAGCCAGAGACGGATCCACCATGCAGCTGAGAGGTAATCAGAAGAGAAAGAAGTACATTTCTAAGTTCCAGAATTTGGGAAATAAATCTGATGATCCAAGATTTCTGTAAGAAAATCCATTTCTTATGCTGAGGAACTGTTGTCAGAGAATGTCCAGGGAGCAAATGTGTTTTGGGTGCTGAGGAAGGTGTGAGTGTTGTGATGAGATCCTTTCTCAGGAAATGAATTTACATCCTTCCACCTACTGTGGGCACTTTCTGACTGGACCAACACTTCTGAATCTATAAATTGGGGGGATATGCTGTCCCATCAATCTGGCTTGGGTCCTCATTTCTGTACATTTTTTTCTTTCCCCTCCTCTCATTTTCCATTTTTAAAAATGTACACATTCTCCACAGCAGGAGGCTCTGTCTGTTGCCCTAGAAACAAAGAAGTTACCTCAATAACAAAAAAAGATGAGTGAAGTCAGAGCCCAGAATTCAAGTCACTCTTTCTATGATGTTCCCAAACTCTCTTCGTGACCCTCCAACCTTTCAGTTTTCAACACATGATCTTCACGGAGTTTCTTTTGAAATACAAAGCCAATGTTACCACACTGGTGGAATAAGGACCATCTGGCAAGATAGTGTGGACATGACTTTGAAAGTGTTTTCTTAACACAAAGTCCTGCTTTGGAGCATTTGCTGATGATTACTGTAAACATCCCCATCAAAGACACCTTCACAACAGCCATGTAACATCATAGGTGTGAGGGTGGGGAGTGTTGCATGAAATTGATGTGTTTTTCATTTCATTTTCCGCTATTTCTCATATATGCAAAAGCAATTGGCTTGCAGATCAATCATCCCAGAATCACCTTGCTAGGATGACTTACAATGACTTGTAATTTCTACATAGACAATCATGTTATCTTCTCTCTCTCTTTTTACCAACACTTGGAATGCTCTTTTATTTAATTCTGTTTCTGTATTAGCTAAGTCTTCAAGTACAAAGCTGAAAAACGTGTGAAGAGAGGAGAGTCTGTTGACTTCTTCAGAATTTAATGCAAAATTTCTGCTTTCTCTCCACTCAGTGTGATGCTAATTTCGTTCTTTTGGTACGTGAACTTATTCTGACTCTGGAGGTTCTCTGTTCCTAGTTTCCAGGGAGTATTCATGATAAATGGCTGTAGGACACTGCTAAATGCTAACTCTTTGTCAAAAAATGTCTCCATTGGCAGATGCAGAGATCCAGGGCCAGGCACCAAACTGAGCTCCGGGAATCCAATTGATGAGAGAGAGGAGAGATACTGCAGGCGAGGGACGTCGAGATCATGATGGGAGGACATGCAGAGATGACCGGCCACACTAGTGGAAGCCCATGAACTGTGGACTGGTGGCTGTGGAGCTCCCATGGGACTGTACTAGGCCCTCTGGATACAGAAGACGGTTGTTTGGCTCGAACTGTTTGGCAGGCACCCAGGCAGGGGGATCAGGATCTGTCCCTGGTCTATGGGCAGGCTTCTGGGACCTGGTGCCTGTGGTGTGACACCTTGTACAGCCTTGGTGCAGTGGGAAGGGGCTTGGACCGGCCTAGGTTCAGTGTACTGGGCTCTGCTGACTCCCCATGGGAGACCTCGATTTGGGGGATGTGGGGATGTGGGGTGGCTTGGGAAAGAGGGCTGGGGAGTGGAAGGAGGGAGGAGGGGGGGATCTGTGGATAGTATGTGGAGTGAGTAGAAAATTTCTTAATAAAGAAAAATGAAAAAAAGTCTCCATTATGTATGTTTTTAATTTTAACCTTGTTACTATCATCAATAACATATGGTTTTGAATCTTGATTGGGAATTATATGACTGGGTGAATTCTATGTTTTTTCATGAGGTGTTCTTTCATTTTATAATACATTCTCATGGCTAAAAATTGGATATGTTCTGAAGAATTCACATTTAATAAATGTTTTTCATGGTGTTAACATCATAAAATATCTAGCAGAGTCTCATGAATATGGTATCATAGATTACTTGTTCTTCAAGACTGTCTTTACATGATGCATGAGTGATGTTTTTGACTTTTTGCAGCTGTGTTTATGGGAGGTATTAGTCTATAATTTATTTCATCTAATTTCTTTGTCTTGATTCACTGTTTGGTGATACTGGCCTTACAGTATGGCTTAGGTTACATGTTCCATTCTGTAGACCTGAGTGTCCAGTTATTTGGGTAGCCTGTACTCAATTTCTCCCTCTACCTGAGCAGATGGGTTTTTTTTTTTTTTTTGTATTGCTTTGTTTTCTTTGAGACAAGGTCTCTGACAGTCCTGGAACTCACTTTGTAGATAGACCTGCTTAGTCTTGAACTCACAGATATCCACCTCCCCTGCTTCTGAAGTGCTGGATTTAAAGGAATGTGTCCCCACAGCTAGCAGCTGAGCAGGCCTGAGACTACAGTTGTCGGCACCATCAGTACACCACCTCACTCTGTCCTCATAGGAAACATTACCTAGTCCTGTCACACTTTCACCGGATTCTGGTAGGCCCATGGAGGGAGGAGATATGTCCTGGTCCTGACCCACGATGCCTAGAGGGAAATCTAGAAACTGATTCTCTGATAGTTACTACATTGGAGGTCACTGGAAGGGGTACAGGATGCCACATGACACCACCCAGCCCAGATGCTCTAAGGTCTTTTCCATACTGTGCACAACACTAGTTTACATGAAGTCATGCAACATAGTGTAGGGAACAGGAGCATGAGCAGAAACTATTGCCCCTGCCTCAGGGGACAAATGGTTTATTGAACTTCAACCATTACCAACACTTAGCAACACTTCAGACACTTCTGCATGAAGCTGTTCGAGGAGGAGTGAGCAACACCAAAGTGAACCAGAAGAGACAGGGCAGGATGGATCCAGCAAAGATGCCCAGTGTCTGTGAAATTACAGACCCTCCTCCTATGGGTAAGTTAGCAAACTACACGCTGGGATCAGGGAAAGGGAGTGACCACGTCAGGAGTCCCAAACCTTGCTCCATGTATTGTCCTCTGGAAGGGGTAGCAGCTGGTTCTGATGTCCCTTAGCATCATTAATCAAGAAAGTGCCCTACAGACATGAGTACAGTCTAATGTAATCAAACCACTTCCTTAGTTAAGGTTCCCTATTTCCCAAGTGACTTTAGTCTACGTCAAGATGACAAAATTAACCAATGCACTCTCCTACCCCAATTCATATCCTCAGGAATAAGAAGCCACATTTGAGCCGGGCGGTGGTGGAGCACGCCTTTAATCCCAGCATTCGGGAGGCAGAGGCAGGCGGATCTCTGTGAGTTCGAGGCCAGCCTGGGCTACCAAGTGAGTTCCAGGAAAGGCGCAAAGCTACACAGAGAAACTCTGTCTCGAAAAACCAAAAAAAAACAATAAAAAAAAAAAAAAAAAGAAGCCACATTTGAACCCTCCCATGTCATTGAACTAGTCGATTCTCACACTAACCCTGAAAGAGAGGTCATTGCCCTCACTGTACCCCAAGGAAGGGCAGAGGGAGATTATTACCAGCTTCTATTTGAAATTTGGCAAATGATATTCTTGCACCTTTATAGCAGCCAGATAGTTTGATCCTCGAGCATTAGTGCTGAGGGAATTGAGACAGGATCTGCAGTGTTATATCAGGAACTGGGGTCCTGACAGAAAAGGAACACAGTGAAAAAACACAGAGAGGAGGTTTGGAAGCCAAGAAGGGAGTAGGAGGGGCTTCCTGTGACAGAAATGAAAAAGTCCGAGGAATGAAATTGCCAGTTACAAGCCACAAGGAGGGAAGTCAGCTTCCCCAGGGAGTCACTTGGGGCTTGCATAACTTTCTAAACCTGCTCTGTCACTATCTGTGATGGCCATGGTTAATGATGCAATCAACCCCAGGACTGAAGAGCCTTATTCAGTTTCTACATCCTTCCCTTCTCATTCTGATTTAACCTCAGTCCCAATCTGAGCTGTTTCTGTCACTGTCCCCTGGACATCAGCACAGCCCAAGTGCAGTAAAGACTCAAGACATCTGTCTATACTCTTGATCCATCCACCTTCAGCAGCATTCCAGGATCCTGTCCCCACTTCATCTAATCCTTTAAACAGTTCCGCCCATCTTCAATCATTCTACTCTGGTCCTTACCCTCATCAATGCTGAATCCTTCCTAAGGGATCGTCTTCCTGTAATATCTCAGAAGGCCTTGCTGATGTTCACAACCAGCAGAGCTAATCTCTCCCCCAGCAAACACATTCTTCCCACAAGGCAAATTCAACTGAGGACATAAGATGCATCTTACACACACACACACACACACACAGTGAGCAAGCGAGTGCATGCATGCATGCACACACAAAAGAGAGAGAAAGATAGATGATAGATAGATAGATAGATAGATAGATAGATAGAGCATAATAGACCCTTCTTGCACTAATTCCTGTACTTACACTTACTTTCTTTGGACAATCAGAAACTAGGAAATACCACTGCAACCTCTGAACACTGATACTGGCAAAGAAATGTGCTTATGTTGACTCACTGAATGTCTATATATTAATGACCTCAGGTCCTTATTAGGGACACACATTAGGAAACTCACACATAACTTACAACAATGATGGACACATTGTCTGGGTTCAGATTACTAGTGCAGATTTATCACAATTTAGTGCAAGTAGGTTCCTTCAGCTTTCCATAACAATTGACTCCCTAGAGCAGCAACAAGTCATTTTCCTTTGCCTAAACATTTGCCTTATTGAAAGGCGAAAGCACAGATCATATCCATTGCACAAGAGTGAGATGGAGTCACAGCACCCTGTCAGAGTTTCACATTTCACAATGGTTGTTGGTCTTCCTTGATGGCTAAGCACTCCTAAGTGTATCTTACCCTCTGGTCAGGCCTGGACCCCACCCATCTTCAATGCAGCCTCAACCCTTGACTCACTTGACTCCTACTGTTAAAGAGACCTAACTCTCCTTCTATGGAGCTCCCTGATGTGCAGAAAGCTGTCACTAATTTACCCATCACTGGCACCTTTGTAAATATGTCTTCTTCAGTCTCAGGAAGGAACCAGTTAGAGACACCAGTCACTCTCTGGCCTGGGACTAAGTGGATGTAACGTGTTCTCAGTGGTTAATAATCATGGCATGTGTGTTAGAAGGAAGGAGCAATTTTTGTCACTATCTAGAGGTTTTGAAGAAAGGGCTTTATAGTGGTATTCTATTTGTACTGAAATGTGATTTTATTTGTATGTTAATAAATAAAGTTGCTTAGGGGTCAGAGCTATTAGCAAGCCATAGCGAAAGCCAGGGCGGTGGTGGCGCACGCCTTTAATCCCAGCACTTGGTAAGCAGAGCTAGGTAGATCTCTGTGTGTTCAAGGATACAGCTAGCATTGGAGACACACGCCCTTGATCTCAATACCAACCATAGAAAACTTGGGAGGTCTGGACAGAGAGGCAGTGACGAGACAGCCACGTAGTTAGTTTATAACCAATGAGAAGGAAGAAACAGGACTCCTTATAAATCAACCGCACAGGAAGAAACTCCCTTTTTCGGAGAGCTCTCTTGGCGGAAGAAGCTAGCTGGCGGAAAGCGGGTAAGCTTCTAGCTCTGACCTCTTGGGCTTTCACCTTTACATTGGCTCTGTGTTTCTTATTTAATAAGGCGGTCGGTTACATCTACAGGGCTTGGCTCCACATGAACTGTAGTCATGTGCTCAGTGTGTTTCCATGGCTTTACAAGCCCTGGGAAAGCATCAGCCTGTATCTTTACAAAAGCATCTTTAAAACCAAGAAGATGACTAGTTGTCATAAGAAGCCAAGTGCTGCCTGCTGTGGATACCGCTCTGTATAAATAAAATGCTGATTGGCCAGTAGCCAGGCAGGAAGTATGGGTGGGACAAGCAGAGAAGAGAATTCTGGGAACAGGAAGACTGGGTCAGAGAGATGCTGCCAGCCGCCATGATGAGAAGCAGATGTTAAGATAATGGTAAGCCATGAACCATGTGGCAACTTATAGATTATAGAAATGGGTTAATTTAAGATGTAAGAACTAGATAGTTAGAAGCCTGAGCCATTAGGCCAAACAGTTTAAATAATATAAGCGTCTGTGTGTTTATTTTATAAGTGGGCTGTCGGACTGCCGGGGCTTGGCAGGACCTGGAGAGAAAACTCTAGCTACAGCTGCCTAAATGGACAGGTTGAAGAAATTAAGGACAGTCATGCAGAAGTTCTGAGAGAGAAGGAACAACCACCTCTCCTACCCTGGGGATATTTGCGTTCCCCTCAGATCAGGGAAGGGGATGCTTGGGTCAGAGGAGGTTCTGACTGTGGGAGCATCTGGACTTGCTTTTGCCTCAACCTGCTTCAGAACAAGTCAGAGTGACTCAGCACTAAGTTCCTTTCCTCAGAACACTTTATTTCCACTTCACACATCAGCACAAGTCAGATTTGTTAGGAAAGGACACTTTACAGCCACTCACTGAACATGTCCCAGAATAAACAAACACTCAACTCTTTTTTTTTTGGTTTTTCGAGACAGGGTTTCTCTGTGTAGCTTTGTGCCTTTCCTGGAGCTCACTTGGTAGCCCAGGCTGACCTCGAACTCACAGAGATCCGCCTGCCTCTGCCTCCCGAGTGCTGGGATTAAAGGCGTGCGCCACCAACGCCCGGCCAAACACTCAACTCTTGATGTGGTTTTCTTCATCTGTGTCCACCCTGCATAGGTTTTTTTTTTCCCCTAAGCTGTGCCTTTTAGCAGGGAATTCATAGGGATATGGTCCATGTTACCTGTGAAATAGTCCATATCATAGTCCTCTGATGACAGGCTCTGTCCACTCACTGGTCCCACATTCCCTGGGAGCATCCAGGTTTTTAGACTATCATGGGTGGAGCATGTTGCCAAGGCGACCAGATCCTCATCCTGCATTTATCAAGTACAGCTCAGACCTCATGCATGATGAAGAAGGTGTCTGGAATAACATGGAAGAAGACACTGATCTAACCCAATGGCAAATATGAGGATAGTCTGTGAAAGAGATCAGACTAGGAGTCCAACACAGAGGCACAGAGGCCTTTTATTGAAAAATATTGTTTTCCCATATAGTATATCCTGGTTATGATTTCCCCTCCCTCACTTCCTCAGAGAACCTGTCTCCTTCCCCTTCCTTCTGGATCCACTCCCCTTCTCTATTTCATTAAAAAAGGATAGAATTCCAAGAGACAATATCAAAATATAACAAAATAAAATATCATGAGATTAAAAGAAAAAGATCACATCAAAGTTGGATGGACTAAGAAACAGAAGGAAAAGAGCCTCAAAGAAGGCACAAGAATAAGAGACCCACTCTTTTGAACACTCAGGAATTCCACAAAAACAATAAACTTGGGGCTGGAGAGATGGCTCAGAGGTTAAGAGCACTGGCTGTTCTTCCAGAGGCCCTGAGTTCAATTCCCAGCGACCACATGGTGGCTCACAACCATCTGTAATGAGATCTGATGCTCTCTTCTGGTGTGCAGGCAGAACACTATACATAATAAATAAATAAATCTAAAAGAAACAATAAACTCGAAGCCATAATATACACATAGAATTAGATTTATTCATTTTATTTTATGTGTGAGTGTTTTACCTGCTTGTGCATATGTGCAGAAGACAGCACCATATCTCCTGGAACTGGAAGTATGGATGCTTATGAATCAAGATTTATGGCCTGGGAATTGAAACCTGAGTCCTCTGTAAGGACAAAAAGTCTTCTGAACTCTCCAGCTTCCCTCCCAACACAAGCTTTTTTCTTTTCTTTTTCTTTTTGTAGTAAATCTTTTTTTTTTCACTTGGAATGTCACATCTCTGTTCTTTCTCTCTCCATATGGTTAGAAAAAAGTTTACGTCTTAACAAGATGTGTGACACATTGTCAAAAGGACTGTGATCCACCAAAGAGGAAGGCAGGAAGGAGAGCGCAGAGTCAAACATTGACCGTGTGATTGCAGTTCAGATGACAAGAGACACTGTTCAGTGACCCTCATCCTCACTGAAAGTCATGACGACAATCATTTCTGCTTCAGTTTTAAGAGAGAAAACTTCCTTTTCCTTATATTGATAGCATTTGTTTTCCTTATATTTGGACCTTGATTTCCCATACCCTTGTCCACGTCCACTGTTATTAGTGTGGATTGTCATAGTTAACAGTCAGCCTTTGGCTTCCGTTTTTCTTTGTTTCTTCCTAAGTAGACATTTTGCACCTCTCTCCATAGATTTTTTTAAGTCCTTACCCTTTCGTCACTCAGTTCTTTGAAATATTTTTACTATGTCTGGCCATTGATAGCTACACAGTGCAATTTTAGCATCTCTTTACTAATGTCTAATCCCAACCACTTTCCCATACGATCCTTCAGCCTTTCTAGCAACATTATAGATCCTTCTTGTTGTTCATTAGGCCTTCTCAGTTTCTTGTCTGCACTTTGAGGAAGTCAATTCCCTAGCCATGAGGCTCTTTTGCATGAAGTGGTCTGTATCGTGTGCTAGCACAGTATGTGGGATTTTTTTTCCTAAAAGTCAGACAGCAGAATATCTGGAACAAAACCCTTTACACCTCTTTGGCTTCTTGGTCCTTCATATAGGGTAACTTATATTCTGATTGGGTACTTTACTGTAAAATGTTAAAAAACTGGAATGGAGAGAGGGGGAAGGTAAACATGGCTGCAGAAGGGAAGGGGTGGGGTTGTACCTAAAGTCAAGGACCCTGACCAGCTTACACGGCTGTTTCCTGCTTTTCTCATTGGCTATTGGGGATCCCTACCATATGACCTGTTATCCTGACATTCTGATTCTTGTTGTCTTGTCTCCAATCACACAACCTGCCTTCCTGCTCCAGTTCTTTGCCTCTGCTGTGTCTTCTGCCTACAGCTGCTGGTCTCCTAGATATCTCTGTGGACCTCTCCATCCAGGCTTCCCCTAAGAAGACACCTCTCAGTGTCTTCCCTGGTGATTCACATGGGCCCACTCTGGCCCACACACTCAATGCCCTCACTCCACTCTGTTTTTTCCAAACATTTTGCACCACACACATACTGCATTTATTAGCATATTGTCTCAGCTGGGCTAAGGGGTTTGCCCTCTGCTCTAAATTTAACCACCTCTGGGAGCCTGGTCAAGAAGATGTCTCTTGTGACAAGTTGGTGGATGGGTGGAGGTATTGGGAGCATCAGGACTCATTTAGTCACATGATCTGAGATCCTAGGAGCATGTTAACAACCAGACAGATGCCAAGGAACCAGAATGGGAGGAGGAGGGAGGAGACATGTGGGTCCAAGAAAACCAGGATAGAATGAGACCATAGCACACAGGAGGCAGGTGTTTGTTTGCAGAAGGGAAGGGCCAGCTGTGGACATTCCTGAGGGTCTAGATGGGGAGAACAAAAAAGGCCCTCTGGACTAAATAGGGGCCCTAGTTCTTAGCACTGACGATGGGGGCAGGGGCCTCACTGTAGCTGGAAGTTTCACTGTGTCCTGCCCAGTCCCACAGCTGCTCAGACCCAAATAAACACACAGAGGCTTATATTATTTTTAAACTATGGCCATGGCAGGCTTCTTGCTAGCTAGCTCTTATATCTTAAATTAACCCATTTCTATAAATCTATACCTTGCCACATGGCTTGTGGCTTACCAGTATTCTTCTGGCGGCGGCTAGCAGTGTCTCCTCTGCTCTGCCCTTCTCCTTCCTCTCTCTCTAGTTGGAATTTCCCGCCTAACTTCATTCTGCCTCACCATTGGCCAAACAGCTTTATTTATCAACCAATCAGAGCAACACATTCACAGCATACAAAAAGACATTCCACAGCTCCTCACTCAGCTCTCAAGCTCCACACTGTCCTCAGACTATATTTCTTTCAATGAAGCACAAGGTAAGGACAGAAAACAGGGAATGTGGTGAAGTCCTGGGTTTAGTTCCTCAGAGTGCTGACCCCAGAACCTTTCCATTACCCCCATACACTGATACCTGCCGGGGTCTAGCCTCGGCTCGGGTACAGGTCCTGAGACAGGGAAGGGGCATCTGCACAAGGGAAACTTCCGATCACCAATTGGACTGCTCTCATGTGGCCCCAAATAGCTCAGGCTGTCTTTATTTATACTTAAACAGAGCTTTTCTTACCAGGGTTACATGAACAGCTTTATTATTGGCTCCTATTTTTGGCTTTTAAGAAATACATCGTGCCGGGCGTTGGTGGCGCATGCCTTTAATCCCAGCACTCAGGAGGCAGAGGCAGGCGGATCTCTGTGAGTTCGAGGCCAGCCTGGGCTACCAAGTGAGTTCCAGGAAAGGCGCAAAGCTACACAGAGAAACCCTGTCTCGAAAAAAAAAAAAAAAAACCAAAAAAAAAACCCCCAAACAAACAAAAGAAATACATCGCATTTTAAGAAATACATCACAATCATCATGAAAGCCCCCATTGTTCCCCTTTATGGTTCCCCAAGTACACTTTCCTACCCCCTGCATGACCTTATTCTAGACATAGAGTTCAGCATTTTTGCAGACTTAACTAAATATTGAGCCAGACACATCCTGCTCTGCTGTGGGATGTCCTGTATGCTGTGAATATATGTTGCTATGATTGATTGATAAATAAAATGCTGATTGGCGAGTAGCCAGGCAGGAAGTATAGGCAGGACAGAGAGAGAGAGGAGAATTCTGGGAAGTGGAAGTCTGAGGCAGAGAGATGCTGCCAGCCGCCAGGATGAGAAGCAGATGTTAAGATACCGGTAAGCCACGAGCCACATCGCAACTCATAGATGAATAGAAATGGGTTAATTTAAAATATAAGAACTAGATAACAAGAAGCCTGCTGTGGCCATACAGTTTGTAAGCAATATAAGTCTCTGTGTGTTTACTCGGTTGGGTTTGAGCAACTGAGGTCTGGGACTGGCGGGTGAGAGAGATTTGTCCTGACTGTGGGCCAGGCAGGACCAGGAAAACTCTAGCTACATTTTAATTTTTTAACATGTACCTGAATCTGCTTCCAAGTAAAGCCAGAGTCATTATTATAAGGCAAAGGGGTAACACATATACATTTATAAGGTGCGTGAGAAGACACCATAAGTTCGACTTTCATATTCTGAATTTGAGTGCCCATATATAATATAGCCTCTTCTAAAACATCAACCCAATCCACTAACCCTTTATGTTTTATTGTGTAACAAGTGCCAGATAAACGTTTTTGGATACATTATTAGCATGATGTATGTATTTGCTGTACCAGAACAGTGGTAGATGCCACCACAGAAGCTACAAAGGACATCAGGGCAGTAATACCTCAAATCACAGCTTCAACAAATCACTTTGGATGAGAAGAGCTTGGGAAACAGTCTCCAAGGCATAAATTCCAGGATCATCAAACCAAGGCAAAGATAAGTTTACAAGCAGCAAAACAAAAGGAGCTTGTCTAACAGTCAGGAATTATGTGGAGGAAAAGTATGATCAATAGAGTTAGCAATAACACAATACTGGAAATATCGTAAGTAGAATTTGATTTTGTGATATGTAAAGACCCCAAATCTCCACCTGTCAGTACAGCAAAAGGAGCAGCAAGGTAGACCCTAAGGCTACTCATGATTGTGAAGGATTGCAGAGGCCTTTTAATATAATTAGTGGCTGCAAATAAATTGTATAAATGAGGTGAAAGTTTGACCAAAAAACAGGTGAAAACCAATGAGGAACAGGTTGCCCTGCTACTAAAAACTGTTTGTCCCACTGAGGAAGTCTGTGTTTATTGACAGTCAGATATTGTGTATAATCATGAGCGGGACTAGAAACAGACCATTCATAAATTTTATTTTGGACATCCTTAGGGAAACAAACAATACTTTTATTAGAAAAAACATAAGGCAACTTGGATACCCTGTAACAGGACCAACAGACTCCCAGGAATGATTGTATTTGTCCTGGGGTAAGCAATCAGGAACCCCTTGGGGAAGTCTCTCTTTATTAGTAGCCAACTGAGTGGGGAGGGATTTATCAGTTCCCAAGACAAAAGAGAAAAACCAAAGATCCCTTTGGTTTTTATCCTTATTTTCTTTAGGAGAGTCAACCAGCAATGTTCTATAAGAGAGGGAAGCACATCCAGGCTCAGGAGTGATATCAGCTGAGAAGCAGATAGGCAAGGCATCTGTGTGTCCTGTATAATTTAGGAGACCAGAAATGTTATAATAAACAAAAGTATCTCTATCTCCCCCATCAGCTCACAGTCATTAACCACCATTCTCACTTCCTCAAAATTCCAAATTGCAGGGCGAAACGGAGGTGGCTCTGGGACATAAGTCCAGGATTCTTCCTGAGCAGCACGTATTGGTAATAAAGATAGCAGGACCTGCATGGAGAGCAGAGCAATCATAGCCAAAAAAAAAGAGAGGAGAAATGACTTGATTTTGATCAACCACAAGACCCTCAGTCATATGTCCTGGGCTTGGAACGTAACCCCCCGGCCCTTTTGTTGAATGGGTGACAAGGAGTGATGTAATAGTCTATGACTACTTTGTGCTGACATTGGGGCATCACTGGGGACCCCAAAAGCTGGAACACTGACCAAGTCCAGTACAAGCAGGCTGCGTTATTTGCTGTCCAGGTTCTGTAAGACCATCTGAGGTTAGGGGCATGCAGGCAGCAGTTGGAGCAGCCTTCAGTCTTTGATTGGAAATCTGCTGGAACAGATGTATATTAAGGGCAGGAAACAAAGTTAAGGACTTTTAGCGGGAAATTTTTTTCTTAGGTGTACATTTGAAACTTCCAGGTCCATGGTCCTGGAGGCTGGGAGAGGAGCATCCCAAAATCAGGGTAAGGGGAAGAGGTCCCATAACCCCAGGAATAGGCAGGTGGGTAAACAGGTTATTGATTGGTAATACTTATCCAGAGTCCATTTTGACCTGTGATAGGTGGATCCAACTCAATTTCTTGAAGCTTATAGGAACCTCTTATTTATTTTTTTATTTTTTAGAAGCAAAAGTTCCAGATATGTTAGCATGTTAGCATTTTCATTGTTTGTAGTTTGTATACATTCACATTGTAGAAAAGGCAGTAGACTCATACCTTTGAACCATAGTAAATGTTTGTGAACCTAAAAATAATTTTGGTTATAAGCATTAAAATTTTTTCTAGAAGACTGGGTGTATATAGATTAGACAAATGTTTTTAGTGCAACGAGAAGCATGTTTTTAACTCTATATTTAGAAAACAACCAAAGGGAAATTTAAAATCTTGAGCTTGTAACTATGATAATAATAGTGTTTACCAGAGCTAGATTAATAGTTTATCAGAACTTTATTGATTAATGTTAGAACTCTGAACCTTTGAAGGAAATATGAAACATTTTTATGTCATTTTTATGTCAGATATTCTAGGCCTGTAGGCTGAAGTTAAATGCCCTAACATTAGAGAGGAACCTTGGATGACTGTCCAGACGGCCAACTGTTTCTGTCATTTCTTAATTTTTGAAGTTGTTTGCTTTGCACTTCCTGTTTACTCAGATAATATTATATTCTTCTCAGGTCTCTGATAGAGTTGAAGACTAGATAGTTATAGTTTCCCTTGTTAACAAATTCAGAAAAGACACTCACAAAAGAGGTGATTTCATTTAGATTTATATATGTGTGTATTTTAGGAAGCTTCTGTTAGGTTTCCATATTACTATTCAAATGGCACTAAATTTAGCTTTCTCTCACTGTATACTCTTCCTCATCCCTCTTTCACCCTCCCCCTTCCCTACTTGATCCTTCTGTTCCAGTCCCCCAGCATCCATCCATAACCATCTATTCTATTTCCCTTTCTAGGGAGATCTATCTGTTGAGCCCAGTCCCTTATTCATGTTCAGGTCATGTTTAGACGGTCATATTGGTGAGACTTTATGGGTGTAGCTTCTGATATGACTAGGCGATACAGTCTCACAGAAAACTCCCTGATTCTCTATTTCTTATCATCTTTCCACCCCCTCTGCCTTCAAGATAACCCTCATCCAAGAAGTGAAAGAACTCTAAGATGAAACTTGTCAAACATTGAAGAAGGAAATGGAATAAAACATCAGAAGATGGAAAATTGGTGTATAAGTATGGATCAGCAGTCATGAGGGATCACATATGGGAACCTGGTGATGACCAGGTGTGGAGATACACTATGTAAGAATTCAATGATACTAGAGTTTTCACAATATGTGGATGACAAGATGTTCTATGCCCCTGATTTTAGGGCTTCCTTCTGTAAGGACCTGGACACAGATTCCAAGTGATGTTGGGAGAAAACGAGGCAAGGCAGCTGATGATAGCTGCATGCTTAGTTTTCTATCTCAGCACCTCAGAAAATAATTTTGTTCTTTTCTTCACCTGCAAATGAAGATGTCATACTCCATAAGAGAGACTGAAGGAAATCCCACTGACATCAACCACACCATTCAGCATGATGTTGGGTTTTCATTTCTTAGTAATTTTATAGTGTAAATCCCACCAGTGCATACATCCTTCATCATAGAGATCAAGTCTGTCTATTTCAGTTTGGTTTGTGTGTGTGTGCATGCATGTGTATGTGTGTGTGTGTGTGTGTGTGTGTGTGTGTGTGTGTGTGTGTGTAGTACCCACAGAAGCCAGAAGAGGGAGTTGGATCTCCTGGAGCTGTAGTTACAGACAATGGTAAGTTGTCCAAATGAAGATGCTACAAACCAATCTTGGGTCCTTTGACACTCTTAAGCACTGAGCCATCTCTCCAGCCCCCATGTTACTTTTTACAAGAACCAAAAGGAAATTCTAATTATTTTGCCATCCTATCTGTGTTGATTCATAACATAATGATATAACTATGAAGAAAACAGGTTCTTTGGCATGACACTGGGAAAGGAGACAGACAGGAATGCTTTCTCATGGTTATAACTCAGTACTATTCCTCAAGTTATAACAATTCATTCATGAAATAAAGTTAAAACATACTCTGCTAGTAAAATATTTTTCTGGGACACCACCCATTGCAGCCTCAGTTGCAGGGCAGTAGGCAAGACTCCTGCTGGCAGGCCTGACCATGCCCCCCACATCAGACCTGTAATCTACAAGCCCCACCCAGTCCCCCAAACCCACCCATCCCCCAAGACTGCAGCTGCACCCTGAGACACAGACTCCACTAGCTCTGATTGGACCAAGAGCTCCAAATGGACCAAGAGCTCTCAGAGACACAAATACTGCCAGTGCTAATCGGACCAAGAGTGGCTCCCTGAGACACAGACATCATTTACACCAACTGGAGAAAGAGATGGGTGGACGCCAGTGCAGGAATACAGTCAACAACATGAAGAGCAACATGGCAGCACCAGAACCTAGTGGTTCTACATCTGTAAGACCTGATCATTCCAATGTAGAAGAAGCAGAAAAAAATGACCTTAAAAATGACTTTATGAAGATGACAGAAGCCTTTAAAAAGGAAATGAAAAATTCCCTTAAAGAAATTGAGGAAAAGACAAACAAAAAATTGGAAGAAATCAATAAATTCCTTAAAGAAAACCAAGAAAAAGCAATTAAACAGGTGAAGGAAGCAGTTAAAAACTTGAAAATTGAAATAGAGGCAATAAAGAAGACACAAACAAAGGGAATGCTGGAAATGGAAAATCTGAATAATTGAACAGGAACTACAGATGCAAGCATAACCAACAGAATGCAAGAGATGGAAGAGAGAATCTCTGGCATTAAAGATACAATAGTGGAAATAGATTTGTCAGTCAAAGAAAACATTAAAGCCAATAAAGTCATAACACAAAACATCCATGATATCTGGGACACCATGAAAAGACCTAATGTAAGAATAATGGGGATAGAAGAAGGAGAATACCAGCTCAAAGGCACAGAAAATATATTCAACAAAATTGTAGAAGAAAACATTCCCAATCTAAAGAAGGAAATGCCTATGAAGATACAAGAAGCTTACAGAACACCAAATAGACTGACCCCAAAAAGATCCTCTCATCACATAATAATCAAACCACTAAATATACAGAATAAAGAAAGAATATTAAGAGCTGCAAAGGAAAAAGGCCAAGTAACATATAAAGGCAGACCTATCAAAATAATACTCAACTTTTCACTGGAGACCCTGAAAGTCAGAAGGTCTTGGACAGACATTTTGCAGACACTAAGAGACAATGGATGCCAGCCCAGCCTATTATACCCAGAAAAATTCTAAATCACCATAGATGGAGTAAACAAAATATTCCATGTCAAAACCAGATTTAAACAAATACCTATCATATCTCTGCCCCAGTTGCCGGCCAGTAGGGAAAACTCCTGCCAGCAGGCTCCCCCACCAAACCCCCCCACTGGATTCTGCAATCTACAAGACCCAAACCCTACCCCAATACCCATCCCCCTGTGACCCCAGTGACTTCCTGAGACATGGAATCTGCCAGCTCTCATTGGACCAAGAGGTGAGTGACTCTTCTCTGACCCAGAGAGTCCTGCCTCTAGGACCTAGGCCCTGGTAAATAACCAGTCCCCAGGAACCTCCACCCATCTCTGCCCCAGTTGCTGGCCAGCAGGGAAAACTCCTGTGGGCAAGCTCCCCCATCAAAACCCCCTATTGGACCCAGCAATCCACAAGACCCACGACCTGCCCCAATATCCATCCCCCTGCAACACCAGTGGCTTCCTGAGACACAGAACCTGCCAGCTCTCATTGGACCAAGAGCAGCTCCCTGAGATACAGAATCTGCTAGCTCCAATTAGACCAAGAGCTAAGATTGGACGCAGAGGAAAGACACAGACACAGCAAGCACAGACTGGACCAATAGCAGCTCACTCAGACACAGACACCACTTGTACTTATTGGAGGAAGAGATGGGTAGACACCAGTGCAAAAATACATGCAACAACATAAACAGCAATATGGCATCACCAGAACCTAGCCCTTCTACAACAGCAAGACCTGAACATCACAATGTAGAAGAAGCAGAAGAAAGTAACCTTAAAAATAGTTTCATGAAGAAGCTAAGGCCTTTAAAGAAGAAATGAAAAATTTGCTTAAAGAAATTGAGGAAAAGACAAACAAAAAATTGTAAGAAATCAATAAAGAAATTGAGGAAAAGACAAATAAAAAATTGGAAGAAATCAATAAACCCCTTAAAGAAAGCCAAAAACACCATGAAAAAGCAATTAAACATGTGAGGGAAACAGTTGAAGACCTGAATACTGAAATAGAAACAATGAAGAAGACACAAACAGAGGAAATTCTGGAAATAGAAAATCTGAGTAAATGAACAGGAAACACAGATGCAAGCATAACCAACAGAATACAAGATATGGAAGAGAGAATCTCTGGTGTAGAGGTTACAATAGAGGAAATAGATTTGTCAATCAAAGAAAACACCAAAGCCAAAGAAGTCATAATACAAAATGTTCAGGAAATCTGCAACACCATGAAAAGGCCAAACCTCAGAATCATAGGGATAGAAGAAGGAGAAGAATACCAACTCAAAGGCTCAGAAAATATATGCAACAAAATCATAGAAGAAAATTTTCCCAACTTAAAGAAGGAAATACCTGTGAAGATACAAGAAGCCTATAGAACACCAAACAGACTAGACCCCCCAAAAAAGTGCCCTTGTCACATAATAATTAAACCACTAAGCATACAGAATAAAGAAAGAATATTAAGAGCAGCAAAGGAAAAAGGCCAAGTGACTTATAAAGGCAGACCCATCAGAATAACACCTAACTTCTCAATGGAGACTCTGAAAGCCAGAAGGACCTGGACAGATGTAATGCAGACACTAAGAGACCATGGATGCCAGCCTAGACTAATATACCCAGCAAAACTTTCAATCACCATAGATGGCGTGAACAAGACATTCCAAGACAAAACCAGATTTAAACAATACCTATCCACAAAACCAGCCCTACAGAAAGCATTAGAAGGAAAATTCCAACCTAAAGAAGTCAGATACACCCACAAAAATACAGGCAAAAGATAATCCCACAGCAGTAAATCCCAAAGAAGAGAAATACATATACACTACCACCAAAAGATAACAGGAATTAACAATCACTGGTCATTAATATCTCTTAATATCAATGGATTTAATTCACCTATAAAAAGACACAGGCTAACAGAATGGATATGAAATCAGGACCCATCCTTCTGCTGCATACAAGAAACACACCTCAACTTCAAAGATAGACACTACCTCAGAGTAAAAGACTGGGAAAAGACTTTCCAATCAAATGGTCTTAAGAAGCAAGCTTGTGTGGCTATCCTAATATCTAACAAAATAGACTTCAAACTAAAGTCAATCAAAAGAGATCGAGACAGACATTACATATTTATCACTGGAAAAATCTACCAAGATATAGTCTCAATTCTGAACATATATGCCCCAAAATATAAGGGTACCCATATACGTAAAAGAAACATTACTGAAGCTTAAACCACACATCAAACCCCACACATTGATAGTGGGAGATTTCAACACCCCACTCTCACCACTGGACAGATCTGCAAAATCGATACTTAACAGAGAAATAAGGGACCTAACAGATGTTGTGACTCAAATGGACTTAATCGATATCTACAGAACATTCCACCCTAACAAAAAAAATATACCTTCTTCTTAGCACCCCATGGAACCTTCTCTAAAATCGACCACATACTCGGTCACAAAGCAAATCTCAACAGATACAAAAAATTGGAATAACCTCCTGTATTCTATCAGACCACTATAGCTTAAAGTCAGATTTCAACAACAACAAAAATTACAGAAAGTCTACAATCTCATGGAAACTGAATAATGCTCAACTGAATCACCAATGGGTTAAGGAAGAAATAAATAAATTGGACTTCCTAGAATTCAATGAAAATAAATGTACTACATACACAAACTTATGGGACACTATGAAAGCAGTGCTAAGAAGAAAATTCATAGCACTAAATGCCCACATAAAGAAGCTGGAGAAATCTCACACTAGTGACTTAACAGCACACCTGAAAACTCCAGAACAAAAAGAAGCAAACTCACCCAGGAGGAATAGATGCCAGGAAATAATCAAATTGAGAGCTGAAATCAACAAAATAGAAACAAAGAGAACAATACAATGAACAAGAATCAATGAAACAAAGAATTGGTTCTTTGAGAAAACAAACAAGATAGACAAGCCCTTATCCAGACTAACCAAAAGGCAGAGAGAGAGCATCCAAATTAACAAAATCAGAAGTGTAAAGGGAGACATAATAATAGACAATGAGGAAATCCAGAGAATCATCAGGTCATACTTCAAAAACCTGTACTCCACAAAATTGGAAAAATCTAAAAGAAATGGACAATTTTCTGGATAGATACCACATACCAAAGTTAAACCAGGAACAGATAAAATTTAAATAGATCAATAGCCTCTTAGGTTATTAAACAGTCATTAAAATTCTGCCATCCAAAAAAAAAAAAAGCCAAGGAACAGGTGGTTTTAATGCAGAATTCTACCAGATTTTCAAAGAAGAGCTAATACCAATACTCTTCAAATTGTTCCATACAATAGAAACAGAAGGAACATTGCCAAACTCCTTTTATGAGGCTATAGTTAGTCTAATTCCCAAACCACAAAAAGACGCAACAAAGAAAGAGAATTACAGAACAATCTCTCTCATGAACATTGATGCAAAAATTCTCAATAAAATATTGGCAAACTGAATCCAAGAACATATAAAAAATTATTCACCATGATCAAGTAGGCTTCATCCCAGAGATTCAGGGATGGTTCAACATATGAAAATCTGTCAATGTAATACACCATATAAACAAACTGAAAGAAAAAAAAAAACCACATGATCATCTCATTGGATGCTGAAAAAGTCTTTGACAAAATCCAACATCCCTTCATGATAAAAGTCTTGGAGAGACCAGGAATACAAAGAATATATCCAAACATAATAAAGGCAATTTACAGCAAGCCAACAGCCATCATCAAAGTAAATGGAGAGAAACTCATAGCGATTCCACTAAAATCACGAACAAGACAAGGCTGTCTACTCTCCCCATATTTATTCAATATAGTA
>CABHPP010152782.1:0-21491 GCA_902168425.1 Peromyscus attwateri
CTCTCTCTCTCTCTCTCTCTCTCTCTCTCTCTCTCTCTCTCTCTCTCCATACCTTCTTTTGAGGGCCAGGACTGCAAACACTCTGCCCCACACCTTGGTCCTGAATTTCCCACATGATATATGAAAGGAAAGAGACGTAGGAAATCTACATCAGAAGGATGTGCTCCTACCTGAACTGGACATGGAGAAATTTCTTGGTCTAATGTGGGGAGGAACATTAGGGAAAGTTTAGCAACAAGACACAGGTTCTCCGCCTTAGCAGAAACCATATCTTATTTTTGAGAGACTATAAGTTAGTTTCTAGGTGGTCCCCTGGTGCTCAGAACAGATCAGAGGAAGGCTCAGATCACAGGAGAGATGGGAGGTCTAAGTGTGACAATGGAACAAACACACAGCAAAAACTCATTTACGAAATCATCCCAGACTGAGCACATGAATCTGCATAACCTGTGCTGAGCTCACCAGAGACTCCACACTCAGAATGGTGCTGTGGCTGCTCAGTGCAGTGACTCAGGGATCCATTCCTAGAATGCCTTTTCAGTTTATTCTACTGTTTCCAGAGTGGTTGGTGCTCAAGAATCTAATAAGAAGTCCTAGTGGGAACAGGGGCTGTCTCCCACTCTTTTACTGGCTTTTGGGACCCTACTCCCCATACTGGGGCACCTTGCCCAGCCTTAATACATGGGGAGATGCTTAGTCTTCCTGCAACTTGATATGCCATGTTTTGTTGATGCTCATGGGGGACCTGCCCTTTGCTAAACAGAAATGGAGAAGGAGTGGATTCATGAGTGGGAACAGAGGGAGGTGGGGAGGGGTACCTGGGAGGAGGGGAGGGAGGGGAAACTGTGGCTGGTATGTAAACTATATAAGTAAGCAATCAAGTAAGTAAGTAAGTAAGTAAGTAAGTAAGTAAGTAAGTAAATAAATAAATAAATAAATACATAAATGTATTTTAAAAAAGAATAAGGGAGGGAACCCAGCTATGCCAGTGGAAAGATCCATCCCAGAACTTCATGAGGTTATAGGATGAGAATGATGGGAGTTTACAAATAAACAGGAAAGTAGAACTCAGAAGAAACACTCATCTCTCTTAAACAGGCACACATCCAATTTCTCTTCCTCCATTCTCAGGATCATTTGAGACTGTCAGTCCATCCTAGAACACACCCAAACTCAAGACAGTTGGATAAAGTCATAGCACTAAAAATAGAGGGGTCAAGTTCTATCCAGGGAAGACAGGGGCCCTGGGTGGACATTTAGTTATCTTGGGAACATCTGGTTATCTTGAGGGAATTTTGACCATCAGTAACCTCTGTTACTTCTTTGTCCACAACCACAGCCTCAGAGAATCAGGATCACACAGTGGAAAATCTTGTCAGGATGGGGTTTGCTGCCATGATCCTCATAGTCCTTGGGATTCTGGTCTTTGAGGCTTGGGGCAGCCAGAGACGGATCCACCATGCAGCTGAGAGGTAATCAGAAGAGAAAGAAGTACATTTCTAAGTTCCAGAATTTGGGAAATAAATCTGATGATCCAAGATTTCTGTAAGAAAATCCATTTCTTATGCTGAGGAACTGTTGTCAGAGAATGTCCAGGGAGCAAATGTGTTTTGGGTGCTGAGGAAGGTGTGAGTGTTGTGATGAGATCCTTTCTCAGGAAATGAATTTACATCCTTCCACCTACTGTGGGCACTTTCTGACTGGACCAACACTTCTGAATCTATAAATTGGGGGGATATGCTGTCCCATCAATCTGGCTTGGGTCCTCATTTCTGTACATTTTTTTCTTTCCCCTCCTCTCATTTTCCATTTTTAAAAATGTACACATTCTCCACAGCAGGAGGCTCTGTCTGTTGCCCTAGAAACAAAGAAGTTACCTCAATAACAAAAAAAGATGAGTGAAGTCAGAGCCCAGAATTCAAGTCACTCTTTCTATGATGTTCCCAAACTCTCTTCGTGACCCTCCAACCTTTCAGTTTTCAACACATGATCTTCACGGAGTTTCTTTTGAAATACAAAGCCAATGTTACCACACTGGTGGAATAAGGACCATCTGGCAAGATAGTGTGGACATGACTTTGAAAGTGTTTTCTTAACACAAAGTCCTGCTTTGGAGCATTTGCTGATGATTACTGTAAACATCCCCATCAAAGACACCTTCACAACAGCCATGTAACATCATAGGTGTGAGGGTGGGGAGTGTTGCATGAAATTGATGTGTTTTTCATTTCATTTTCCGCTATTTCTCATATATGCAAAAGCAATTGGCTTGCAGATCAATCATCCCAGAATCACCTTGCTAGGATGACTTACAATGACTTGTAATTTCTACATAGACAATCATGTTATCTTCTCTCTCTCTTTTTACCAACACTTGGAATGCTCTTTTATTTAATTCTGTTTCTGTATTAGCTAAGTCTTCAAGTACAAAGCTGAAAAACGTGTGAAGAGAGGAGAGTCTGTTGACTTCTTCAGAATTTAATGCAAAATTTCTGCTTTCTCTCCACTCAGTGTGATGCTAATTTCGTTCTTTTGGTACGTGAACTTATTCTGACTCTGGAGGTTCTCTGTTCCTAGTTTCCAGGGAGTATTCATGATAAATGGCTGTAGGACACTGCTAAATGCTAACTCTTTGTCAAAAAATGTCTCCATTGGCAGATGCAGAGATCCAGGGCCAGGCACCAAACTGAGCTCCGGGAATCCAATTGATGAGAGAGAGGAGAGATACTGCAGGCGAGGGACATCGAGATCATGATGGGAGGACGTGCAGAGATGACCGGCCACACTAGTGGAAGCCCATGAACTGTAGACTGGTGGCTGTGGAGCCCCCATGGGACTGGACTAGGCCCTCTGGATATGGAAGACGGTTGTTTGGCTCGAACTGTTTGGCAGGCACCCAGGCAGGGGGATCAGGATCTGTCTCTGGTCTATGGGCAGGCTTCTGGAATCCAGTGCCTGTGGTGTGACACCTTGCACAGCCTTGGTGCAGTGGGAAGGGGCTTGGACCGGCCTAGGTTCAGTGTACTGGTCTCTGCTGACTCCCCATGGGAGACCTCAATTTGGGGGATGTGGGGATGTGGGGTGGCTTGGGAAAGAGAGCTGGGGAGTGGAAGGAGGGAGGAGGGGGGGATCTGTGGATAGTATGTGGAGTGAGTAGAAAATTTCTTAATAAAGAAAAATGAAAAAAAGTCTCCATTATGTATGTTTTTAATTTTAACCTTGTTACTATCATCAATAACATATGGTTTTGAATCTTGATTGGGAATTATATGACTGGGTGAATTCTATGTTTTTTCATGAGGTGTTCTTTCATTTTATAATACATTCTCATGGCTAAAAATTGGATATGTTCTGAAGAATTCACATTTAATAAATGTTTTTCATGGTGTTAACATCATAAAATATCTAGCAGAGTCTCATGAATATGGTATCATAGATTACTTGTTCTTCAAGACTGTCTTTACATGATGCATGAGTGATGTTTTTGACTTTTTGCAGCTGTGTTTATGGGAGGTATTAGTCTATAATTTATTTCATCTAATTTCTTTGTCTTGATTCACTGTTTGGTGATACTGGCCTTACAGTATGGCTTAGGTTACATGTTCCATTCTGTAGACCTGAGTGTCCAGTTATTTGGGTAGCCTGTACTCAATTTCTCCCTCTACCTGAGCAGATGGGTTTTTTTTTTTTTTTTGTATTGCTTTGTTTTCTTTGAGACAAGGTCTCTGACAGTCCTGGAACTCACTTTGTAGATAGACCTGCTTAGTCTTGAACTCACAGATATCCACCTCCCCTGCTTCTGAAGTGCTGGATTTAAAGGAATGTGTCCCCACAGCTAGCAGCTGAGCAGGCCTGAGACTACAGTTGTCGGCACCATCAGTACACCACCTCACTCTGTCCTCATAGGAAATATTACCTAGTCCTGTCACACTTTCACCGGATTCTGGTAGGCCCATGGAGGGAGGAGATATGTCCTGGTCCTGACCCACGATGCCTAGAGGGAAATCTAGAAACTGATTCTCTGATAGTTACTACATTGGAGGTCACTGGAAGGGGTACAGGATGCCACATGACACCACCCAGCCCAGATGCTCTAAGGTCTTTTCCATACTGTGCACAACACTAGTTTACATGAAGTCATGCAACATAGTGTAGGGAACAGGAGCATGAGCAGAAACTATTGCCCCTGCCTCAGGGGACAAATGGTTTATTGAACTTCAACCATTACCAACACTTAGCAACACTTCAGACACTTCTGCATGAAGCTGTTCGAGGAGGAGTGAGCAACACCAAAGTGAACCAGAAGAGACAGGGCAGGATGGATCCAGCAAAGATGCCCAGTGTCTGTGAAATTACAGACCCTCCTCCTATGGGTAAGTTAGCAAACTACACACTGGGATCAGGGAAAGGGAGTGACCACGTCAGGAGTCCCAAACCTTGCTCCATGTATTGTCCTCTGGAAGGGGTAGCAGCTGGTTCTGATGTCCCTTAGCATCATTAATCAAGAAAGTGCCCTACAGACATGAGTACAGTCTAATGTAATCAAACCACTTCCTTAGTTAAGGTTCCCTATTTCCCAAGTGACTTTAGTCTACGTCAAGATGACAAAATTAACCAATGCACTCTCCTACCCCAATTCATATCCTCAGGAATAAGAAGCCACATTTGAGCCGGGCGGTGGTGGAGCACGCCTTTAATCCCAGCATTCGGGAGGCAGAGGCAGGCGGATCTCTGTGAGTTCGAGGCCAGCCTGGGCTACCAAGTGAGTTCCAGGAAAGGCGCAAAGCTACACAGAGAAACTCTGTCTCGAAAAACCAAAAAAAAACAATAAAAAAAAAAAAAAAAAGAAGCCACATTTGAACCCTCCCATGTCATTGAACTAGTCGATTCTCACACTAACCCTGAAAGAGAGGTCATTGCCCTCACTGTACCCCAAGGAAGGGCAGAGGGAGATTATTACCAGCTTCTATTTGAAATTTGGCAAATGATATTCTTGCACCTTTATAGCAGCCAGATAGTTTGATCCTCGAGCATTAGTGCTGAGGGAATTGAGACAGGATCTGCAGTGTTATATCAGGAACTGGGGTCCTGACAGAAAAGGAACACAGTGAAAAAACACAGAGAGGAGGTTTGGAAGCCAAGAAGGGAGTAGGAGGGGCTTCCTGTGACAGAAATGAAAAAGTCCGAGGAATGAAATTGCCAGTTACAAGCCACAAGGAGGGAAGTCAGCTTCCCCAGGGAGTCACTTGGGGCTTGCATAACTTTCTAAACCTGCTCTGTCACTATCTGTGATGGCCATGGTTAATGATGCAATCAACCCCAGGACTGAAGAGCCTTATTCAGTTTCTACATCCTTCCCTTCTCATTCTTATTTAACCTCAGTCCCAATCTGAGCTGTTTCTGTCACTGTCCCCTGGACATCAGCACAGCCCAAGTGCAGTAAAGACTCAAGACATCTGTCTATACTCTTGATCCATCCACCTTCAGCAGCATTCCAGGATCCTGTCCCCACTTCATCTAATCCTTTAAACAGTTCCGCCCATCTTCAATCATTCTACTCTGGTCCTTACCCTCATCAATGCTGAATCCTTCCTAAGGGATCGTCTTCCTGTAATATCTCAGAAGGCCTTGCTGATGTTCACAACCAGCAGAGCTAATCTCTCCCCCAGCAAACACATTCTTCCCACAAGGCAAATTCAACTGAGGACATAAGATGCATCTTACACACACACACACACACACACAGTGAGCAAGCGAGTGCATGCATGCATGCACACACAAAAGAGAGAGAAAGATAGATGATAGATAGATAGATAGATAGATAGATAGATAGATAGAGCATAATAGACCCTTCTTGCACTAATTCCTGTACTTACACTTACTTTCTTTGGACAATCAGAAACTAGGAAATACCACTGCAACCTCTGAACACTGATACTGGCAAAGAAATGTGCTTATGTTGACTCACTGAATGTCTATATATTAATGACCTCAGGTCCTTATTAGGGACACACATTAGGAAACTCACACATAACTTACAACAATGATGGACACATTGTCTGGGTTCAGATTACTAGTGCAGATTTATCACAATTTAGTGCAAGTAGGTTCCTTCAGCTTTCCATAACAATTGACTCCCTAGAGCAGCAACAAGTCATTTTCCTTTGCCTAAACATTTGCCTTATTGAAAGGCGAAAGCACAGATCATATCCATTGCACAAGAGTGAGATGGAGTCACAGCACCCTGTCAGAGTTTCACATTTCACAATGGTTGTTGGTCTTCCTTGATGGCTAAGCACTCCTAAGTGTATCTTACCCTCTGGTCAGGCCTGGACCCCACCCATCTTCAATGCAGCCTCAACCCTTGACTCACTTGACTCCTACTGTTAAAGAGACCTAACTCTCCTTCTATGGAGCTCCCTGATGTGCAGAAAGCTGTCACTAATTTACCCATCACTGGCACCTTTGTAAATATGTCTTCTTCAGTCTCAGGAAGGAACCAGTTAGAGACACCAGTCACTCTCTGGCCTGGGACTAAGTGGATGTAACGTGTTCTCAGTGGTTAATAATCATGGCATGTGTGTTAGAAGGAAGGAGCAATTTTTGTCACTATCTAGAGGTTTTGAAGAAAGGGCTTTATAGTGGTATTCTATTTGTACTGAAATGTGATTTTATTTGTATGTTAATAAATAAAGTTGCTTAGGGGTCAGAGCTATTAGCAAGCCATAGCGAAAGCCAGGGCGGTGGTGGCGCACGCCTTTAATCCCAGCACTTGGTAAGCAGAGCTAGGTAGATCTCTGTGTGTTCAAGGATACAGCTAGCATTGGAGACACACGCCCTTGATCTCAATACCAACCATAGAAAACTTGGGAGGTCTGGACAGAGAGGCAGTGACGAGACAGCCACGTAGTTAGTTTATAACCAATGAGAAGGAAGAAACAGGACTCCTTATAAATCAACCGCACAGGAAGAAACTCCCTTTTTCGGAGAGCTCTCTTGGCGGAAGAAGCTAGCTGGCGGAAAGCGGGTAAGCTTCTAGCTCTGACCTCTTGGGCTTTCACCTTTACATTGGCTCTGTGTTTCTTATTTAATAAGGCGGTCGGTTACATCTACAGGGCTTGGCTCCACATGAACTGTAGTCATGTGCTCAGTGTGTTTCCATGGCTTTACAAGCCCTGGGAAAGCATCAGCCTGTATCTTTACAAAAGCATCTTTAAAACCAAGAAGATGACTAGTTGTCATAAGAAGCCAAGTGCTGCCTGCTGTGGATACCGCTCTGTATAAATAAAATGCTGATTGGCCAGTAGCCAGGCAGGAAGTATGGGTGGGACAAGCAGAGAAGAGAATTCTGGGAACAGGAAGACTGGGTCAGAGAGATGCTGCCAGCCGCCATGATGAGAAGCAGATGTTAAGATAATGGTAAGCCATGAACCATGTGGCAACTTATAGATTATAGAAATGGGTTAATTTAAGATGTAAGAACTAGATAGTTAGAAGCCTGAGCCATTAGGCCAAACAGTTTAAATAATATAAGCGTCTGTGTGTTTATTTTATAAGTGGGCTGTCGGACTGCCGGGGCTTGGCAGGACCTGGAGAGAAAACTCTAGCTACAGCTGCCTAAATGGACAGGTTGAAGAAATTAAGGACAGTCATGCAGAAGTTCTGAGAGAGAAGGAACAACCACCTCTCCTACCCTGGGGATATTTGCGTTCCCCTCAGATCAGGGAAGGGGATGCTTGGGTCAGAGGAGGTTCTGACTGTGGGAGCATCTGGACTTGCTTTTGCCTCAACCTGCTTCAGAACAAGTCAGAGTGACTCAGCACTAAGTTCCTTTCCTCAGAACACTTTATTTCCACTTCACACATCAGCACAAGTCAGATTTGTTAGGAAAGGACACTTTACAGCCACTCACTGAACATGTCCCAGAATAAACAAACACTCAACTCTTTTTTTTTTGGTTTTTCGAGACAGGGTTTCTCTGTGTAGCTTTGTGCCTTTCCTGGAGCTCACTTGGTAGCCCAGGCTGACCTCGAACTCACAGAGATCCGCCTGCCTCTGCCTCCCGAGTGCTGGGATTAAAGGCGTGCGCCACCAACGCCCGGCCAAACACTCAACTCTTGATGTGGTTTTCTTCATCTGTGTCCACCCTGCATAGGTTTTTTTTTTTTCCCCTAAGCTGTGCCTTTTAGCAGGGAATTCATAGGGATATGGTCCATGTTACCTGTGAAATAGTCCATATCATAGTCCTCTGATGACAGGCTCTGTCCACTCACTGGTCCCACATTCCCTGGGAGCATCCAGGTTTTTAGACTATCATGGGTGGAGCATGTTGCCAAGGCGACCAGATCCTCATCCTGCATTTATCAAGTACAGCTCAAACCTCATGCATGATGAAGAAGGTGTCTGGAATAACATGGAAGAAGACACTGATCTAACCCAATGGCAAATATGAGGATAGTCTGTGAAAGAGATCAGACTAGGAGTCCAACACAGAGGCACAGAGGCCTTTTATTGAAAAATATTGTTTTCCCATATAGTATATCCTGGTTATGATTTCCCCTCCCTCACTTCCTCAGAGAACCTGTCTCCTTCCCCTTCCTTCTGGATCCACTCCCCTTCTCTATTTCATTAAAAAAGGATAGAATTCCAAGAGACAATATCAAAATATAACAAAATAAAATATCATGAGATTAAAAGAAAAAGATCACATCAAAGTTGGATGGACTAAGAAACAGAAGGAAAAGAGCCTCAAAGAAGGCACAAGAATAAGAGACCCACTCTTTTGAACACTCAGGAATTCCACAAAAACAATAAACTTGGGGCTGGAGAGATGGCTCAGAGGTTAAGAGCACTGGCTGTTCTTCCAGAGGCCCTGAGTTCAATTCCCAGCGACCACATGGTGGCTCACAACCATCTGTAATGAGATCTGATGCTCTCTTCTGGTGTGCAGGCAGAACACTATACATAATAAATAAATAAATCTAAAAGAAACAATAAACTCGAAGCCATAATATACACATAGAATTAGATTTATTCATTTTATTTTATGTGTGAGTGTTTTACCTGCTTGTGCATATGTGCAGAAGACAGCACCATATCTCCTGGAACTGGAAGTATGGATGCTTATGAATCAAGATTTATGGCCTGGGAATTGAAACCTGAGTCCTCTGTAAGGACAAAAAGTCCTCTGAACTCTCCAGCTTCCCTCCCAACACAAGCTTTTTTCTTTTCTTTTTCTTTTTGTAGTAAATCTTTTTTTTTTCACTTGGAATGTCACATCTCTGTTCTTTCTCTCTCCATATGGTTAGAAAAAAGTTTACGTCTTAACAAGATGTGTGACACATTGTCAAAAGGACTGTGATCCACCAAAGAGGAAGGCAGGAAGGAGAGCGCAGAGTCAAACATTGACCGTGTGATTGCAGTTCAGATGACAAGAGACACTGTTCAGTGACCCTCATCCTCACTGAAAGTCATGACGACAATCATTTCTGCTTCAGTTTTAAGAGAGAAAACTTCCTTTTCCTTATATTGATAGCATTTGTTTTCCTTATATTTGGACCTTGATTTCCCATACCCTTGTCCACGTCCACTGTTATTAGTGTGGATTGTCATAGTTAACAGTCAGCCTTTGGCTTCCGTTTTTCTTTGTTTCTTCCTAAGTAGACATTTTGCACCTCTCTCCATAGATTTTTTTAAGTCCTTACCCTTTCGTCACTCAGTTCTTTGAAATATTTTTACTATGTCTGGCCATTGATAGCTACACAGTGCAATTTTAGCATCTCTTTACTAATGTCTAATCCCAACCACTTTCCCATACGATCCTTCAGCCTTTCTAGCAACATTATAGATCCTTCTTGTTGTTCATTAGGCCTTCTCAGTTTCTTGTCTGCACTTTGAGGAAGTCAATTCCCTAGCCATGAGGCTCTTTTGCATGAAGTGGTCTGTATCGTGTGCTAGCACAGTATGTGGGATTTTTTTCCTAAAAGTCAGACAGCAGAATATCTGGAACAAAACCCTTTACACCTCTTTGGCTTCTTGGTCCTTCATATAGGGTAACTTATATTCTGATTGGGTACTTTACTGTAAAATGTTAAAAAACTGGAATGGAGAGAGGGGGAAGGTAAACATGGCTGCAGAAGGGAAGGGGTGGGGTTGTACCTAAAGTCAAGGACCCTGACCAGCTTACACGGCTGTTTCCTGCTTTTCTCATTGGCTATTGGGGATCCCTACCATATGACCTGTTATCCTGACATTCTGATTCTTGTTGTCTTGTCTCCAATCACACAATCTGCCTTCCTGCTCCAGTTCTTTGCCTCTGCTGTGTCTTCTGCCTACAGCTGCTGGTCTCCTAGATATCTCTGTGGACCTCTCCATCCAGGCTTCCCCTAAGAAGACACCTCTCAGTGTCTTCCCTGGTGATTCACACGGGCCCACTCTGGCCCACACACTCAATGCCCTCACTCCACTCTGTTTTTTCCAAACATTTTGCACCACACACATACTGCATTTATTAGCATATTGTCTCAGCTGGGCTAAGGGGTTTGCCCTCTGCTCTAAATTTAACCACCTCTGGGAGCCTGGTCAAGAAGATGTCTCTTGTGACAAGTTGGTGGATGGGTGGAGGTATTGGGAGCATCAGGACTCATTTAGTCACATGATCTGAGATCCTAGGAGCATGTTAACAACCAGACAGATGCCAAGGAACCAGAATGGGAGGAGGAGGGAGGAGACATGTGGGTCCAAGAAAACCAGGATAGAATGAGACCATAGCACACAGGAGGCAGGTGTTTGTTTGCAGAAGGGAAGGGCCAGCTGTGGACATTCCTGAGGGTCTAGATGGGGAGAACAAAAAAGGCCCTCTGGACTAAATAGGGGCCCTAGTTCTTAGCACTGACGATGGGGGCAGGGGCCTCACTGTAGCTGGAAGTTTCACTGTGTCCTGCCCAGTCCCACAGCTGCTCAGACCCAAATAAACACACAGAGGCTTATATTATTTTTAAACTATGGCCATGGCAGGCTTCTTGCTAGCTAGCTCTTATATCTTAAATTAACCCATTTCTATAAATCTATACCTTGCCACATGGCTTGTGGCTTACCAGTATTCTTCTGGCGGCGGCTAGCAGTGTCTCCTCTGCTCTGCCCTTCTCCTTCCTCTCTCTCTAGTTGGAATTTCCCGCCTAACTTCATTCTGCCTCACCATTGGCCAAACAGCTTTATTTATCAACCAATCAGAGCAACACATTCACAGCATACAAAAAGACATTCCACAGCTCCTCACTCAGCTCTCAAGCTCCACACTGTCCTCAGACTATATTTCTTTCAATGAAGCACAAGGTAAGGACAGAAAACAGGGAATGTGGTGAAGTCCTGGGTTTAGTTCCTCAGAGTGCTGACCCCAGAACCTTTCCATTACCCCCATACACTGATACCTGCCAGGGTCTAGCCTCGGCTCGGGTACAGGTCCTGAGACAGGGAAGGGGCATCTGCACAAGGGAAACTTCCGATCACCAATTGGACTGCTCTCATGTGGCCCCAAATAGCTCAGGCTGTCTTTATTTATACTTAAACAGAGCTTTTCTTACCAGGGTTACATGAACAGCTTTATTATTGGCTCCTATTTTTGGCTTTTAAGAAATACATCGTGCCGGGCGTTGGTGGCGCATGCCTTTAATCCCAGCACTCAGGAGGCAGAGGCAGGCGGATCTCTGTGAGTTCGAGGCCAGCCTGGGCTACCAAGTGAGTTCCAGGAAAGGCGCAAAGCTACACAGAGAAACCCTGTCTCGAAAAAAAAAAAAAAAAACCAAAAAAAAAACCCCCAAACAAACAAAAGAAATACATCGCATTTTAAGAAATACATCACAATCATCATGAAAGCCCCCATTGTTCCCCTTTATGGTTCCCCAAGTACACTTTCCTACCCCCTGCATGACCTTATTCTAGACATAGAGTTCAGCATTTTTGCAGACTTAACTAAATATTGAGCCAGACACATCCTGCTCTGCTGTGGGATGTCCTGTATGCTGTGAATATATGTTGCTATGATTGATTGATAAATAAAATGCTGATTGGCGAGTAGCCAGGCAGGAAGTATAGGCAGGACAGAGAGAGAGAGGAGAATTCTGGGAAGTGGAAGTCTGAGGCAGAGAGATGCTGCCAGCCGCCAGGATGAGAAGCAGATGTTAAGATACCGGTAAGCCACGAGCCACATCGCAACTCATAGATGAATAGAAATGGGTTAATTTAAAATATAAGAACTAGATAACAAGAAGCCTGCTGTGGCCATACAGTTTGTAAGCAATATAAGTCTCTGTGTGTTTACTCGGTTGGGTTTGAGCAACTGAGGTCTGGGACTGGCGGGTGAGAGAGATTTGTCCTGACTGTGGGCCAGGCAGGACCAGGAAAACTCTAGCTACATTTTAATTTTTTAACATGTACCTGAATCTGCTTCCAAGTAAAGCCAGAGTCATTATTATAAGGCAAAGGGGTAACACATATACATTTATAAGGTGCGTGAGAAGACACCATAAGTTCGACTTTCATATTCTGAATTTGAGTGCCCATATATAATATAGCCTCTTCTAAAACATCAACCCAATCCACTAACCCTTTATGTTTTATTGTGTAACAAGTGCCAGATAAACGTTTTTGGATACATTATTAGCATGATGTATGTATTTGCTGTACCAGAACAGTGGTAGATGCCACCACAGAAGCTACAAAGGACATCAGGGCAGTAATACCTCAAATCACAGCTTCAACAAATCACTTTGGATGAGAAGAGCTTGGGAAACAGTCTCCAAGGCATAAATTCCAGGATCATCAAACCAAGGCAAAGATAAGTTTACAAGCAGCAAAACAAAAGGAGCTTGTCTAACAGTCAGGAATTATGTGGAGGAAAAGTATGATCAATAGAGTTAGCAATAACACAATACTGGAAATATCGTAAGTAGAATTTGATTTTGTGATATGTAAAGACCCCAAATCTCCACCTGTCAGTACAGCAAAAGGAGCAGCAAGGTAGACCCTAAGGCTACTCATGATTGTGAAGGATTGCAGAGGCCTTTTAATATAATTAGTGGCTGCAAATAAATTGTATAAATGAGGTGAAAGTTTGACCAAAAAACAGGTGAAAACCAATGAGGAACAGGTTGCCCTGCTACTAAAAACTGTTTGTCCCACTGAGGAAGTCTGTGTTTATTGACAGTCAGATATTGTGTATAATCATGAGCGGGACTAGAAACAGACCATTCATAAATTTTATTTTGGACATCCTTAGGGAAACAAACAATACTTTTATTAGAAAAAACATAAGGCAACTTGGATACCCTGTAACAGGACCAACAGACTCCCAGGAATGATTGTATTTGTCCTGGGGTAAGCAATCAGGAACCCCTTGGGGAAGTCTCTCTTTATTAGTAGCCAACTGAGTGGGGAGGGATTTATCAGTTCCCAAGACAAAAGAGAAAAACCAAAGATCCCTTTGGTTTTTATCCTTATTTTCTCTAGGAGAGTCAACCAGCAATGTTCTATAAGAGAGGGAAGCACATCCAGGCTCAGGAGTGATATCAGCTGAGAAGCAGATAGGCAAGGCATCTGTGTGTCCTGTATAATTTAGGAGACCAGAAATGTTATAATAAACAAAAGTATCTCTATCTCCCCCATCAGCTCACAGTCATTAACCACCATTCTCACTTCCTCAAAATTCCAAATTGCAGGGCGAAACGGAGGTGGCTCTGGGACATAAGTCCAGGATTCTTCCTGAGCAGCACGTATTGGTAATAAAGATAGCAGGACCTGCATGGAGAGCAGAGCAATCATAGCCAAAAAAAAAAGAGAGGAGAAATGACTTGATTTTGATCAACCACAAGACCCTCAGTCATATGTCCTGGGCTTGGAACGTAACCCCCCGGCCCTTTTGTTGAATGGGTGACAAGGAGTGATGTAATAGTCTATGACTACTTTGTGCTGACATTGGGGCATCACTGGGGACCCCAAAAGCTGGAACACTGACCAAGTCCAGTACAAGCAGGCTGCGTTATTTGCTGTCCAGGTTCTGTAAGACCATCTGAGGTTAGGGGCATGCAGGCAGCAGTTGGAGCAGCCTTCAGTCTTTGATTGGAAATCTGCTGGAACAGATGTATATTAAGGGCAGGAAACAAAGTTAAGGACTTTTAGCGGGAAATTTTTTTCTTAGGTGTACATTTGAAACTTCCAGGTCCATGGTCCTGGAGGCTGGGAGAGGAGCATCCCAAAATCAGGGTAAGGGGAAGAGG
Organism: Peromyscus attwateri; assembly: GCA_902168425.1. NCBI lineage: Eukaryota > Metazoa > Chordata > Mammalia > Rodentia > Cricetidae > Peromyscus > Peromyscus attwateri. The sequence continues at coordinate 14,274 of CABHPP010152782.1, forward strand.
TCCCATAACCCCAGGAATAGGCAGGTGGGTAAACAGGTTATTGATTGGTAATACTTATCCAGAGTCCATTTTGACCTGTGATAGGTGGATCCAACTCAATTTCTTGAAGCTTATAGGAACCTCTTATTTATTTTTTTATTTTTTAGAAGCAAAAGTTCCAGATATGTTAGCATGTTAGCATTTTCATTGTTTGTAGTTTGTATACATTCACATTGTAGAAAAGGCAGTAGACTCATACCTTTGAACCATAGTAAATGTTTGTGAACCTAAAAATAATTTTGGTTATAAGCATTAAAATTTTTTCTAGAAGACTGGGTGTATATAGATTAGACAAATGTTTTTAGTGCAACGAGAAGCATGTTTTTAACTCTATATTTAGAAAACAACCAAAGGGAAATTTAAAATCTTGAGCTTGTAACTATGATAATAATAGTGTTTACCAGAGCTAGATTAATAGTTTATCAGAACTTTATTGATTAATGTTAGAACTCTGAACCTTTGAAGGAAATATGAAACATTTTTATGTCATTTTTATGTCAGATATTCTAGGCCTGTAGGCTGAAGTTAAATGCCCTAACATTAGAGAGGAACCTTGGATGACTGTCCAGACGGCCAACTGTTTCTGTCATTTCTTAATTTTTGAAGTTGTTTGCTTTGCACTTCCTGTTTACTCAGATAATATTATATTCTTCTCAGGTCTCTGATAGAGTTGAAGACTAGATAGTTATAGTTTCCCTTGTTAACAAATTCAGAAAAGACACTCACAAAAGAGGTGATTTCATTTAGATTTATATATGTGTGTATTTTAGGAAGCTTCTGTTAGGTTTCCATATTACTATTCAAATGGCACTAAATTTAGCTTTCTCTCACTGTATACTCTTCCTCATCCCTCTTTCACCCTCCCCCTTCCCTACTTGATCCTTCTGTTCCAGTCCCCCAGCATCCATCCATAACCATCTATTCTATTTCCCTTTCTAGGGAGATCTATCTGTTGAGCCCAGTCCCTTATTCATGTTCAGGTCATGTTTAGACGGTCATATTGGTGAGACTTTATGGGTGTAGCTTCTGATATGACTAGGCGATACAGTCTCACAGAAAACTCCCTGATTCTCTATTTCTTATCATCTTTCCACCCCCTCTGCCTTCAAGATAACCCTCATCCAAGAAGTGAAAGAACTCTAAGATGAAACTTGTCAAACATTGAAGAAGGAAATGGAATAAAACATCAGAAGATGGAAAATTGGTGTATAAGTATGGATCAGCAGTCATGAGGGATCACATATGGGAACCTGGTGATGACCAGGTGTGGAGATACACTATGTAAGAATTCAATGATACTAGAGTTTTCACAATATGTGGATGACAAGATGTTCTATGCCCCTGATTTTAGGGCTTCCTTCTGTAAGGACCTGGACACAGATTCCAAGTGATGTTGGGAGAAAACGAGGCAAGGCAGCTGATGATAGCTGCATGCTTAGTTTTCTATCTCAGCACCTCAGAAAATAATTTTGTTCTTTTCTTCACCTGCAAATGAAGATGTCATACTCCATAAGAGAGACTGAAGGAAATCCCACTGACATCAACCACACCATTCAGCATGATGTTGGGTTTTCATTTCTTAGTAATTTTATAGTGTAAATCCCACCAGTGCATACATCCTTCATCATAGAGATCAAGTCTGTCTATTTCAGTTTGGTTTGTGTGTGTGTGCATGCATGTGTATGTGTGTGTGTGTGTGTGTGTGTGTGTGTGTGTGTGTGTGTGTGTAGTACCCACAGAAGCCAGAAGAGGGAGTTGGATCTCCTGGAGCTGTAGTTACAGACAATGGTAAGTTGTCCAAATGAAGATGCTACAAACCAATCTTGGGTCCTTTGACACTCTTAAGCACTGAGCCATCTCTCCAGCCCCCATGTTACTTTTTACAAGAACCAAAAGGAAATTCTAATTATTTTGCCATCCTATCTGTGTTGATTCATAACATAATGATATAACTATTAAGAAAACAGGTTCTTTGGCATGACACTGGGAAAGGAGACAGACAGGAATGCTTTCTCATGGTTATAACTCAGTACTATTCCTCAAGTTATAACAATTCATTCATGAAATAAAGTTAAAACATACTCTGCTAGTAAAATATTTTTCTGGGACACCACCCATTGCAGCCTCAGTTGCAGGGCAGTAGGCAAGACTCCTGCTGGCAGGCCTGACCATGCCCCCCACATCAGACCTGTAATCTACAAGCCCCACCCAGTCCCCCAAACCCACCCATCCCCCAAGACTGCAGCTGCACCCTGAGACACAGACTCCACTAGCTCTGATTGGACCAAGAGCTCCAAATGGACCAAGAGCTCTCAGAGACACAAATACTGCCAGTGCTAATCGGACCAAGAGTGGCTCCCTGAGACACAGACATCATTTACACCAACTGGAGAAAGAGATGGGTGGACGCCAGTGCAGGAATACAGTCAACAACATGAAGAGCAACATGGCAGCACCAGAACCTAGTGGTTCTACATCTGTAAGACCTGATCATTCCAATGTAGAAGAAGCAGAAAAAAATGACCTTAAAAATGACTTTATGAAGATGACAGAAGCCTTTAAAAAGGAAATGAAAAATTCCCTTAAAGAAATTGAGGAAAAGACAAACAAAAAATTGGAAGAAATCAATAAATTCCTTAAAGAAAACCAAGAAAAAGCAATTAAACAGGTGAAGGAAGCAGTTAAAAACTTGAAAATTGAAATAGAGGCAATAAAGAAGACACAAACAAAGGGAATGCTGGAAATGGAAAATCTGAATAATTGAACAGGAACTACAGATGCAAGCATAACCAACAGAATGCAAGAGATGGAAGAGAGAATCTCTGGCATTAAAGATACAATAGTGGAAATAGATTTGTCAGTCAAAGAAAACATTAAAGCCAATAAAGTCATAACACAAAACATCCATGATATCTGGGACACCATGAAAAGACCTAATGTAAGAATAATGGGGATAGAAGAAGGAGAATACCAGCTCAAAGGCACAGAAAATATATTCAACAAAATTGTAGAAGAAAACGTTCCCAATCTAAAGAAGGAAATGCCTATGAAGATACAAGAAGCTTACAGAACACCAAATAGACTGGACCCCAAAAAGATCCTCTCATCACATAATAATCAAACCACTAAATATACAGAATAAAGAAAGAATATTAAGAGCTGCAAAGGAAAAAGGCCAAGTAACATATAAAGGCAGACCTATCAAAATAATACTCAACTTTTCACTGGAGACCCTGAAAGTCAGAAGGTCTTGGACAGACATTTTGCAGACACTAAGAGACAATGGATGCCAGCCCAGCCTATTATACCCAGAAAAATTCTAAATCACCATAGATGGAGTAAACAAAATATTCCATGTCAAAACCAGATTTAAACAAATACCTATCATATCTCTGCCCCAGTTGCCGGCCAGTAGGGAAAACTCCTGCCAGCAGGCTCCCCCACCAAACCCCCCCACTGGATTCTGCAATCTACAAGACCCAAACCCTACCCCAATACCCATCCCCCTGTGACCCCAGTGACTTCCTGAGACATGGAATCTGCCAGCTCTCATTGGACCAAGAGGTGAGTGACTCTTCTCTGACCCAGAGAGTCCTGCCTCTAGGACCTAGGCCCTGGTAAATAACCAGTCCCCAGGAACCTCCACCCATCTCTGCCCCAGTTGCTGGCCAGCAGGGAAAACTCCTGTGGGCAAGCTCCCCCATCAAAACCCCCTATTGGACCCAGCAATCCACAAGACCCACGACCTGCCCCAATATCCATCCCCCTGCAACACCAGTGGCTTCCTGAGACACAGAACCTGCCAGCTCTCATTGGACCAAGAGCAGCTCCCTGAGATACAGAATCTGCTAGCTCCAATTAGACCAAGAGCTAAGATTGGACGCAGAGGAAAGACACAGACACAGCAAGCACAGACTGGACCAATAGCAGCTCACTCAGACACAGACACCACTTGTACTTATTGGAGGAAGAGATGGGTAGACACCAGTGCAAAAATACATGCAACAACATAAACAGCAATATGGCATCACCAGAACCTAGCCCTTCTACAACAGCAAGACCTGAACATCACAATGTAGAAGAAGCAGAAGAAAGTAACCTTAAAAATAGTTTCATGAAGAAGCTAAGGCCTTTAAAGAAGAAATGAAAAATTTGCTTAAAGAAATTGAGGAAAAGACAAACAAAAAATTGTAAGAAATCGATAAAGAAATTGAGGAAAAGACAAATAAAAAATTGGAAGAAATCAATAAACCCCTTAAAGAAAGCCAAAAAAACCATGAAAAAGCAATTAAACATGTGAGGGAAACAGTTGAAGACCTGAATACTGAAATAGAAACAATGAAGAAGACACAAACAGAGGAAATTCTGGAAATAGAAAATCTGAGTAAATGAACAGGAAACACAGATGCAAGCATAACCAACAGAATACAAGATATGGAAGAGAGAATCTCTGGTGTAGAGGTTACAATAGAGGAAATAGATTTGTCAATCAAAGAAAACACCAAAGCCAAAGAAGTCATAATACAAAATGTTCAGGAAATCTGCAACACCATGAAAAGGCCAAACCTCAGAATCATAGGGATAGAAGAAGGAGAAGAATACCAACTCAAAGGCTCAGAAAATATATGCAACAAAATCATAGAAGAAAATTTTCCCAACTTAAAGAAGGAAATACCTGTGAAGATACAAGAAGCCTATAGAACACCAAACAGACTAGACCCCCCAAAAAAGTGCCCTTGTCACATAATAATTAAACCACTAAGCATACAGAATAAAGAAAGAATATTAAGAGCAGCAAAGGAAAAAGGCCAAGTGACTTATAAAGGCAGAACCATCAGAATAACACCTAACTTCTCAATGGAGACTCTGAAAGCCAGAAGGACCTGGACAGATGTAATGCAGACACTAAGAGACCATGGATGCCAGCCTAGACTAATATACCCAGCAAAACTTTCAATCACCATAGATGGCGTGAACAAGACATTCCAAGACAAAACCAGATTTAAACAATACCTATCCACAAAACCAGCCCTACAGAAAGCATTAGAAGGAAAATTCCAACCTAAAGAAGTCAGATACACCCACAAAAATACAGGCAAAAGATAATCCCACAGCAGTAAATCCCAAAGAAGAGAAATACATATACACTACCACCAAAAGATAACAGGAATTAACAATCACTGGTCATTAATATCTCTTAATATCAATGGATTTAATTCACCTATAAAAAGACACAGGCTAACAGAATGGATATGAAATCAGGACCCATCCTTCTGCTGCATACAAGAAACACACCTCAACTTCAAAGATAGACACTACCTCAGAGTAAAAGACTGGGAAAAGACTTTCCAATCAAATGGTCTTAAGAAGCAAGCTTGTGTGGCTATCCTAATATCTAACAAAATAGACTTCAAACTAAAGTCAATCAAAAGAGATCGAGACAGACATTACATATTTATCACTGGAAAAATCTACCAAGATATAGTCTCAATTCTGAACATATATGCCCCAAAATATAAGGGTACCCATATACGTAAAAGAAACATTACTGAAGCTTAAACCACACATCAAACCCCACACATTGATAGTGGGAGATTTCAACACCCCACTCTCACCACTGGACAGATCTGCAAAATCGATACTTAACAGAGAAATAAGGGACCTAACAGATGTTGTGACTCAAATGGACTTAATCGATATCTACAGAACATTCCACCCTAACAAAAAAAATATACCTTCTTCTTAGCACCCCATGGAACCTTCTCTAAAATCGACCACATACTCGGTCACAAAGCAAATCTCAACAGATACAAAAAATTGGAATAACCTCCTGTATTCTATCAGACCACTATAGCTTAAAGTCAGATTTCAACAACAACAAAAATTACAGAAAGTCTACAATCTCATGGAAACTGAATAGTGCTCAACTGAATCACCAATGGGTTAAGGAAGAAATAAATAAATTGGACTTCCTAGAATTCAATGAAAATAAATGTACTACATACACAAACTTATGGGACACTATGAAAGCAGTGCTAAGAAGAAAATTCATAGCACTAAATGCCCACATAAAGAAGCTGGAGAAATCTCACACTAGTGACTTAACAGCACACCTGAAAACTCCAGAACAAAAAGAAGCAAACTCACCCAGGAGGAATAGATGCCAGGAAATAATCAAATTGAGAGCTGAAATCAACAAAATAGAAACAAAGAGAACAATACAATGAACAAGAATCAATGAAACAAAGAATTGGTTCTTTGAGAAAACAAACAAGATAGACAAGCCCTTATCCAGACTAACCAAAAGGCAGAGAGAGAGCATCCAAATTAACAAAATCAGAAGTGTAAAGGGAGACATAATAATAGACAATGAGGAAATCCAGAGAATCATCAGGTCATACTTCAAAAACCTGTACTCCACAAAATTGGAAAAATCTAAAAGAAATGGACAATTTTCTGGATAGATACCACATACCAAAGTTAAACCAGGAACAGATAAAATTTAAATAGATCAATAGCCTCTTAGGTTATTAAACAGTCATTAAAATTCTGCCATCCAAAAAAAAAAAAAAGCCAAGGAACAGGTGGTTTTAATGCAGAATTCTACCAGATTTTCAAAGAAGAGCTAATACCAATACTCTTCAAATTGTTCCATACAATAGAAACAGAAGGAACATTGCCAAACTCCTTTTATGAGGCTATAGTTAGTCTAATTCCCAAACCACAAAAAGACGCAACAAAGAAAGAGAATTACAGAACAATCTCTCTCATGAACATTGATGCAAAAATTCTCAATAAAATATTGGCAAACTGAATCCAAGAACATATAAAAAATTATTCACCATGATCAAGTAGGCTTCATCCCAGAGATTCAGGGATGGTTCAACATATGAAAATCTGTCAATGTAATACACCATATAAACAAACTGAAAGAAAAAAAAAAACCACATGATCATCTCATTGGATGCTGAAAAAGTCTTTGACAAAATCCAACATCCCTTCATGATAAAAGTCTTGGAGAGACCAGGAATACAAAGAATATATCCAAACATAATAAAGGCAATTTACAGCAAGCCAACAGCCATCATCAAAGTAAATGGAGAGAAACTCATAGCGATTCCACTAAAATCAGGAACAAGACAAGGCTGTCTACTCTCCCCATATTTATTCAATATAGTA